>JBBPDH010217209.1:0-13240 GCA_037974565.1 Clupeocharax schoutedeni
ACGTATACGTATATTTATCTGCCGCTCCTTAAAGGCCAGGCCGTGAACATAGTTTCTGATATTAAACCGGTCCGTGACCTGTAGAGGGATATTTTCCCTACTGAAATTGGTCTCCAACCCTGTTCCTTCTGAATTTTTTGTTAGGCTCTGTTCACTCTTAGTGTCAGATTATATGGTGATCTTGGTGTCTGGATAGTCAGACTTGTAGAAATGCATACCTGGCATTTCTATGTGTCTCTAGAGCTTCTGTGTTTTATCAAAGCATCTAAAAGACTTATTAACAGTTTCTGACAGAAACCCGGATATGACACTTCCAGAACATCCGGAACCCTAGAGTAACATTTACCACCCTTTTTTTCTGCAGAGCTACTTTCCTGCATCCAGCATGCTGCCCCTCATTTTTACCTGATGCTTCAGCCAATAAAGCCGCATTAAGTTTGGTTATTGCACATTGTGGCTGGAGCTAGGCTTATCAGCTGTGCAATACTTGTCAGGTTTAAATGCAAACACAGTTCTGTTGAATAAAAATGACTGGACTGATGAAATAATACAGGCGGTTTGAACCAGATGGATTGGTATTATAACCAAACAAACAGGAGATTAGACCAAATTGCTTTCGTCTTTGCTGATCGGGTGGTATTTCAATGTTGTTAGGAAAAGCATTTGTATGCTTTAGCATATACAGGCACGTTAGACTCGTGGTCAGGCTGGGCTATATATGTGCACGGGAAGGGGAGACAGGTAAGACGGGGTTTGATGGGACTAGACACAGGTGTGACGAATAAAGACGGGGAGTGATACAAACTGAACCTGGAGACTCGATAGGGAGAAAGGGACGAAGGGAGGATGGGAGAAAGGGAGGAAGGCGGATTGGGATAAGGGCAGACAGGGCATGGAGACAGAGAAAGACAGAAGGGAAACAGAATGAATGGGAAAACTAATACTCAGGGGATGGGGAACGGTGTCTATGAGGGGAAGATGAGGCACCCGTGACAGTGCCACCCTAAGTGGGGGCCGGACCCCAGGTTGGGAACCACTGGGTTATGTCACACTACAAATGTTATCTGAAAATTATGAAGCGCTGTTCACCCCTGTACTTGTCTTACCCACTCAAGATGTGTGTGGCTGACAGGGGTGAACAGGGCTTTAGATACATGAGTTTTGTATGAAGATACCAGAAGTGCATGCAGTTATTTCCAGATGTTTACTCTATTAAAGAAGTCTAAGCTGGTAAACTCAGGATCAGAAAAATAAATGCTTTTCCAAGATTTTGCTTCAGTGGCCTGGTGGCCATTATGTACCCCTGAGGAACACCTGAACAAAGCATCATACACTGTAAGCAACATGGAATGAGTCCACTTCCAAAATTCCAAAAAATAGTAGATAAACACCAGTTCTTCTGTTCATTATTAGTCATTTGCTTACATTAAACTGTGAAGAATGTATAAAAGCACACCCTGGTTGTAAGGGAAGATTTATGCATTTTAAAATATTATCTGGCAGTTGTCAGTAAAAATTATGTTCAAAGGAAAACATTAGATCTATGTAGCGGCCGCAGGCTCTATATACTGGAAAATAACCAATCAGCAGAAGGAGGCGTTCTACCCACCTGTCAGCAGCGGCATGCACAGACTTTGCCAAGAGCGGGGCTGTAATGTTTCAAAACAGTGTTTTGTGGGGGCACTTCTGGAACGCCTTAAATCAGGATGCTTTCAGTATATGGAAGTTGAAACAGACAATGTTATTCGAAGACTGAGCTATTTTGTATGCAGACTTGATTTTATGTATAAAAAGATTTTCAAGTGTTTTTCTTGCAAGACACAAGGCCTACTCCTAACAACAATCCTGATAAATAACTAGGATTACCATTTAATATTAGTCACCATTTAATATTTTTCCAACTCTTTATTTAGATATCACTTTGCTTTAATTCTTTGGGCTACAAAAATCATTATGGGTATTAAAACAGCAGCTAAGTGGCCAGGAAGGCTTTGTCCAAAATTTGGTTAAATCTTATTTTGCTACAAAGCTTGGTGGGTTTTTGATATTTTCTGGATATCGGAGTCAAACTATATTGCATTTGTTATAAATTAGGAAAAATAAATGGGATGGGGTTACATGTGTGACAGTGCCTGTCAATCATGTTGAGTTCCCTCGACCGTGAGGTACTTCGGAGTTTGGACCAGACTCGAGAACGTGAATCCATTTCTGTGGTTTTTATTTAAAGCAAAACAAAACAGGAAAATAAACCTGGCTCAGTGGCCATTACTAGAACATGAACGTGAGAAACGAGATGCAGGTTGCAAACCAGGAAAATGAGGCGATTTACTGACACAGAATGAACACGAAACAGAACTTAAATACAGCCAGTCATTAACCCTAAGCACAAAAAGATGAAACCAAGACATGTGACAAATGAAATAAACAGAACAGTATATCAAAATAAAAGTCCCAGGAAAATAAACAGAAAAGCAGAGGCCCCTACTGGCCACTTACCAAATAGTTACAGTTTAGAAGAAATAGTGGCAAAAATTTTATTTATGACAATAGTTTACAAAGTTATTTTTCTTTTGTTTTTTGTACCAATGAGTACTGGATGATGGCTCACTTTATTCTGCACAACGATAGCACATACTGAAAATAAACAGCTCAGAGGACTATTTACGGTTATATTTCACAGCCATGCTCCTGGTACCACATCCCCGGTTGTTCCAGTCTCCAGAGTTCTGAGTCTGTCCTTCTCACGTCCCTGTCTGGTTTCTCCCATGATCTCAATGAGTTTCATCTGCCCCTTGTTTCCCTTCTGAGCCCCAGCCCAGAATCATTGTGCATGGAGTAAATGTTTCAGTGGGGACCTGTGATGATTGGAGTTCACCAGAAACCAACAAAATCCAAATCACGAAACAAGACGAGCAATAAAACTAGTTTCAGATCTGGAAATAAAAGTATAAAAAATTAGGTGAACTCTACTAATTTTGCAGAAATAGTGGCCAATATTACAGCACATTTGATGTAAAATGTGAAGCTTCTTAATTTTGTCAAAGAGAAGACTTGGCGGGGGTGTGTAAATGGACTTCAGGGGATAGCAAAATTACAAGAAGACTGTCATTTTGCCAGCCCCTGAAGTCCACTTACATGCTCAGTCTGGTATAGTGTGTCAAAAACCGACATGATTCATTTTTAGTTGACAATTTTCGGACAGTTAGGTTTCCGTGTGGGCAGTAAATAAGATGTGTTTTGAAGCTACATACATCAAATTAACATGTTTTTTTCTTAAATATGATACATTTTCATATGATACAAGTCAGGGATGTAGCACACGGTGGGGTGAGGGGGGTTGTTTCAACTTTTGCTGAAACACGATTCCATCTCCCCACTTTTGTCAGATAAAAACGATGCTACAGGGGTGTATTTATAATTTGGCTTCCCCATCCCAGAACACGGCAACTTTTGGAAAGCGTGATACACCCCTGCACATCACACCATTCTTTTTTCACTTGGCACTATACGTTCTGGTTTCTTTCTCTTTATCCCACCGCACTTCCTCCCTCTCTCGCATTAGCACTCTCTCATTCTTTCCCTCTCTCTCTCTCTCCACACCATCCATTTCACTCTCGAAGTGGTTCGCTCGGTTTCATCCCTCATGCATTCCTTTTCGGCATTTTTCCTCTCTATCTTTCTCTCTCTTCCACCCCCCCTGCCCAATTCCCTTTTTCTTCCTCTTTAGGCTGGAAGAGATGGATTGGGCCTGCTGCCCAGGTGCTGGTGCATTTGTCTTTGCCGCCCCTGGACGCCAGCTGGAGTGCTGCCCTATATGCGCCTGAGCATATCAAAGGGCTCCTTTTCGAAGATGCCAAGCGCGGTGAATATGGATGGCGGAGAAACCGCCTCTCTAACTGGTGCAGAGCAAGCCATTGAGCAATTGTGTCCTTTCACTGCGAGAATTCATGTGTGCAGTAAATAGGGGGGGAAAAAAGGCGGATTATTGAAAGTCTCCAGACATATGTGAAGTACAGGCGGACGGCAGAGGCTTAGTGCCAAAGTCTTCTACTGTAGCCCTTCATCAAGGGTGTTGCATGATTCAACAGGAGAAACTAAAAGGTTTAAAAGTATAATTTTTGCATATATATATATATATATATATATATACATACATACATACATATGTGTGTTTGTGTGTGTGTGTGTGTGTGTGTGTGTATATATATATATTTCTTAGCATATTCTTGGTGCAAAAATTCTATTTCATAACTTATCTTAGGCATATTGAGTAGATTAAATGACAGAAATGGGAACAAAATTTGTACTGCGACTGGCTGCAGAAGTGCATCCAGATATAAATTGCCTAGATAATCCAACAACAAAAACAAGAACTATTTTGGCTTAAAACAATTAAAGGTGTTGGTGAAGCAGCTCATAAATGGCCAGAGCTAAATTGCTGGAGCCAGAAGTCTTTAAATGTGCTGTTTTGTGACAACACAAAAACTATAAGCTGAAAACGATAAGTTGTAGCAGTAAATGAAAAATAGAAACAATTGTTACAGACTTTAATCTTTTTAATGTCCAAAAAAGTGATGATATCAAACCTTTAATATAATCAGAATTGAATGTCTTTGTCATCAGAATGTAGCAATAAACTAAATATTTTGTCCATTTCGTGCAGAATTTAGTTGTATTTTCCACTGAAAACGTTCATAGACACTCACAAGTATCCCTATTTTCTCTAGGAATTGTATTATATTATTTATATGAAAGAATTGAAGAAGCCTCTAGTATCAACCCAATCTGCTGTTGGCTTGTTTTTGTGGAAGCACAATGTGACAACATCTTCTTTTACTGGGATGTTTGTGGATCTGCTGTTTCTTTATTAGAAGAGGTGGTAGGAGCATCATTTTCAGACGCCTTTCTATTTGAGACCTGACCTGACGTCATTCAGCCGCTCTGGGTACGCAGGGTGTGACACCGTCGCTAGGAGACACTTCTGTTCTCTAAAATTTCCTTAGTTTCCGGAGAAAGAGTGAGACTGAACAGAACTCGACAATTCATCTGCTACAGTATCTGTCAAGGTCTGGTACACACAGAAATGTTCTACATTTGCATGTTATTCACTTAATATTTACTAAAAATACACTCAATTTGTTTTTGGCAAAGGTTTCTTTACGGCATTTATCAGATGCTTTTATCCAAAGCAACTTCCATTCCCTACGTACAGGGGGCAGTCTCTCCCTGGAGCAACTTGGGGTTAAGGGTCTTGTACAGGAACCCAGTGGTGCTGTTAAAGGTAGGATTCGAATCCATGACCTCTTGGTCTGGAGGCCTTGATTAGGCAGACAATATTTTTTATTCATCACCACAGCTCTACAAAATCCGCCTAATATAATGATAATAATGTGGATATTAATATTTAAAGTGTCTTACAAGTGTTTTTAAAGTTAAAGGACAGTATAGAATTTGACTCTGTATTGCCAACAACCAGTTAATAGGAGTCAGACCTGCACTGTTACAGATTTCTTGATCTTATAAAGGAAACTTTACTTGATATTTATAGTCATGCATAGTTGTTCACTCAATGGCTTTCCGATGTCTAACAGGAATAAAATGTGCAGTTAAGGGATGAGTGGAAAAAACAATGGTGTGTGAAAACTGGTATATCCTCTTCTGTGACTGAATGCAGAATTGAAATGGTAAACATCAACATGCCATGACTGGTGCCTAGTTTATTTTCTACTGAAGCCATTAACCCAAAATTGGCATAAAATATCTGGTGCCAGAAGAACACAACACACACTATATTACACACATAAATTCAACAGCCAAATCCTATAATAATGTAACAAACATAATAATGGCAATTCTTAATGACAAATTAAATGAAAGGGCATCAGAGTGATTTAAACATGTAATAATTTGCATCATATTCTATAGCCATGGAAAAATTGATACTTAGATACTAGACTGAAAACGAAGAAGAACTTAGAAATGTGCATTTATGTCTAGAGCATACTCATAATATTAACCAAATTCCAGATGTAGGTGAATGGAGCATAAGAAATATTGCCTAATATTGTGTTTTTTAGAGAAATGGTGGTGTGTTTTTTGGGAAAACGACACCCAGGCTGCTGCATAGAGGTCAGCAGTGTTATCCACTACACTATTCAACGCCAGCTATGCTACAATGTACCAACGACGGCCTGTTTTAACAGTAAGTCCTCGCCCACCTGGAAGTTCAAAATGAACGCGCTCTGAACGCATTCGACTTGCGTTAGTCTGACGCTGTTTAACGCCAGCCTGACGCCCGATCTGTAGTTTGGTGTATTTACCTGTGGGGGCAGTAATTACTCTGTCCAGAGTGTTTACACGGGTGTCCTCTTGGTTTATAGTTCTGCAGTGAAAACATGGATCTCTATTCTTTCTTAAAACTCACCGTTTACATTCTTGTTTTAAAAATCCTCCTGATACGACGCCGTAGGCAGGAGAGGAAAAAAACTTATTTTTTTCGCAGTTGCTGTACAGAATCACGGGACATATTCGGTTGACGTTTTCCTCGCGTTCGTCTGGATTCTGACGCCAAGAAAACGTTGCATGAAGCATTTATTAAACGCCATCCGAACGCGCAGCCGGCCGAACGCCCGTGCTGAACGCCCGTGTGAATGCTCTGATTTGCTTCAATGAGCAGAAAAACGAGCGCCGTTTAATAGGCGCTCACCTGGAGTCACGAACGCCAGAAAAACGCCTGGTTCAGACGTCCGTGTGAACGAGGCCTTATGGTTCTTCATGTAAGAAGTTGACCCTGCTAGAACCCCAGGTAAACTTCTGGCCAATATGTTTTCGTAATATTGGAGGCGTTACTGATGATCCTCCACTATTTTATTATTTTATTCTGTAGGACGTATTCTATATTTCCATTATTGTGAAGGCATGAAGGCATTTGCGTCAAAACAAGGGAGGGACAGAAAAAATATTGTTGGATTTTATGTTTTAAAACTGTTCTTGTGCTTTTAAATCATGACTATGCTCTAAATATGCTGTTTAAAATATTTAAGAAACATAGTGCCTGGCCACTCACAGTAGATGGTATGACCAGCGATGCTGCCGCGTGGGTTGGGTGGGGGCTGTGGTTGCATACCCCCTAAAAAGTGAGTAGTTGCGCCCCTGACTGTGGCATACTCTCTAATGAATGTCGAAGACTTTTTTTTTTTGGCTTTGTGAAAACCGAAGTTCTTGCTGTCTTTGAGGTCTTTATTTGGCTGTATTCTCTAAGCTAGAGGTTTAGTGAGGAACACTTGGTGCCTCGACATCTCAGGCATTCTTGGACGCCTTGAGAAGTTTGTGTGCTTTGATTCTGTTAGTTCCAGGATATTATACATAATCCTATCATTTTTCCACTGCTATTTTGGCCACTTTGGTGCATCTAGTGCAGTTCAAGTATAAGACAGTGTAGGCGGTAATCTTTGAAATTAGCGCCTTCACATCCCTTGGAGTACTGGCAGCGTCTTTTCTGGTGTCTTCACAGCCATTTCGTGCCTTTTACACTTTTTGCACTTCTGTCTCTGCAAGAACTGAACACTTTCACAAAAAATGTGAGTGCTGTCTGGGACTGTTGGAAGCACCTTTTGTTCTATTATAAAAACGTGTATTGCAAGCGCTCCTGCAACGTATTCAGTCTGAACTGATCAATCCAAGAAATGTTGCAAGCAAGAACAGTCTGCTACAGTCAAAAACATCTTGTATACAGAATCCCACAGAGGTTTGGTTTCATGTGCAAGAATGAATGATTTTTCATCTTCACCAATGTGTTCCTTAACATGAGAAGACAGTTAAAAAATAAAAACTGGTTGGTAATTATAGAATCCTGCTTGCCAGGCCTGTTCACTCCATAACTAACGTTTTAGGGTTCACTGTTCTTGATTTATGTCTCTTGAAATTCACTAATGAAATGATCATTTTACAGCCCTTTTTATCCAGGCTTTTGGTTGCTGTGCATTTGCCTGATGTATATTTATAAGTTTTACTGATTTTCTATGTGTTAACACATCCAGTACAGGAGAGAACCCAATTTTGAGTATTGTTGAATATATTGTTGCTAAATTATGGGGATGCTGGCGAGACTGACGCCGTTCCATCTGGCATGTTTTTATTTGGGATTTTTAAAAAAAATTATGATGTAATGTAAAAAATCCAATCAATGAATAGTATTGTTTAGTCGATTTTTTTTTACTATTATTTTCACTATTCAGGATTTTCTCGTAGCTACCATGTCAAGAACAATGCAAACCACCCGCTAAATCACCACTGGGAAGACTCCCAGGAAGCCGCTGGTCACGAAGGCAAGAGCGCACCAGCAACTGGCGGCATGAAGAAACCTCACCGCTACAGGCCCAGCACCATGGTTCTGGGTTACCAAAAATCCATGGAGCTGCTGCTCCACAAGCTGCCCTTCCAGCACCTGGTGCATCAGATCAATCAGGATTTCAAGACCGACCTCCGCTTCCAGATCTCCACCCTCCAGAGGATGCAGGCCTGTGCTCCATCCACGCCGGGAGAGTCACCAGCAGGCCTGGAGATTCTCAGCTGGTCTGGCGTATCCGTGGAGATCGACTTGAACAAACTGCGCCTGTGGTCCCCAATACTTCGGCTGTCCTGCACCGGGTTCTTGCCATGGACTCCCTTTTACTTAGTTATTTTGTGTTCTGTATGCACTTTGATATTTTTGTGTAAAAGTACTATAAAAATCAAATGTATTATTATTATTATTATTATTATTATTATTATTATTATTATTATTATATAGAAAGTTTGAATATATTGTTGAACTGATCATAAAACTTGCAGAGCAAAACATCAACAAGCGTCAACAAAACTAATTGACGAAAGCATTTCACCATGGATTTCTTTATGTAAAACATGACATCTGTTCTGCTTTCTTTTCAGAAAGAAGTCTGGTCTGAAACGTTCTTTATAACTCCCATACAAGTGGTGTTGCAAAACTACCAAAGCCTGAAGAATTAGATACATGGAAACACATTGGCTTTCCAGATTTCATGTTTTTAAATACACATACACTGCACCAAACTCAAGAAGTTCAGTTTTCCACAATAAGGGCCATTTATGTCCCTTCAATAGATGATTTTACAATAGATGACTTTTATTCACTCACTGCTCTAACTTATTTTGTAAATAAGGTCATATCCACTGGCAGTAGAGGCAGAGAAATCAGACCAGGGCTTAGGCCTTGTCCACACGTACTCTGAACGCACAGGCATTTTTGTGGCGTTTGGTAGCAACGCTTGATCGACGTCAGCAAGGCGTTCGACTGGCATTAGTCTGACGCCGTTTAACGCCAGCCTGACTCCCGATCTGTAGTTTGGTGTATTTACAGAGTGTTTACACACGTGTCCTCTTGGTTTATAGTGTAGTTGTGTGTACAGTGTGTAACTTCTGCGGAAATCTTCTCATGTCTTCAAAAAGCACAAAAAACGTCCCTTTGGTCTGACGCTGCGCAGTAAGAGGGTGAACCCCGTAGCTGCGGTGATGTTTGTTCCTCTCCTGCCTACGGCGCTGTGTCAGGAGGATTTTTATCCTGGATCGATGTCCAACACTTTTCGTAAAATATGGTTTTTCGCAGCTGCTTAACAGAATCATATTCGGTCCTCCAGAACGTCAACCGAACGCCATGTAAACGCCATAGTGGCGTTTTCCTCACAGTCGTCGGGATTTTGACGCCAAGAAAATGTTGCATGCAGCATTTATTTGACGCCATCCGAACGCGCAGCCGGCCGAACGCCGGTGCTGAACGCCTGTGTGGACGCTCTGATTTGCTTCAAATGGGCGGCATTCAATAGGCGCTCATCTGGAGTCACGAACGCCAGAAAAACGCCTGGTTCAGACATCCGTGTGAATGAGGCCTTACAGTGTAATTGGTTGGTAAATGGTACATGTATTACAGTAGATAATCATTTTAATACACATAAACACATTTAGGTTTGTGGGAATTTACAGAGCTACAGGACCCTATGAAGCACATTAACAAAATGCATTGGCCAGTCAATCCACCATGAAACTTATTATTTGTTTGATTTTGTTTGTATTTTTATTGGAAAAGTACAACAGTTGTTTTTATGAATGTCTAAGCCATTCAGAACATCTTGGCAGATAACATGAGTGTAATTAATATGCACAACACCCCTTTCTGAGTCAAACTGTTTTAATGAGTGTTGCTGAATGGCCACTGTGCCATGAAATACACCTTGCCCAGGGCAACAAAAATGCTCCAGCAAACTCTGTCCATCTCAGTATCAGTCAGCGTCAACCCTTCCAACTCATCTTTCTGTTCCGCTTTCCAGCAGCACAGCTGACAGGAACTGGCAGACGGGACAGTGCTGTTGGCCAACTTTGATCATGGATCTCGTGGAAGGTCCTTGACTTCAAGCACAGTTTTACAGAGGTATAAATCCGAAAGGCTTGGATGCTCGCTTTGGTTTGAAGACCCTTGTGGTCATGTAGAGGCAAATTGGGATCAGGCATCTTGCCAGTTCTTAAAAAGGTATGCAAATATATCTGGCTCAGTCATGGCTGACTGCAGCTTCCACACTTCCAACCTGAATCCTAACAGACTTTTAGTGCTGCAGTGATGTAGTCGCTGTTCCGGTTCTGCAGGGTTCTCCACAGGTTTTTCTTCTTTATACCTTGAATTTTAATCTGATGGTACTGGAACTAACATAAGATTAAACAGTAAAAAAACAAGCTAAAAGGTTAGGATCAACAATTTGCTTTGAGAAACAAGTCCATAGTACCTACATGTTCAATTCCATGTACAGGATCTCAGCTTAATCAGAATCAGAAAGCTTTACTGTACCCAGAGGAAATTGCTTATGTTATAACTGAACAGACAAACAATATCAATTTTAAATTCTTAATAAATCCAATAAAACCCCAAATACTCAATATGAAATTCAGTATATTTTATACAGAAATTCTGTGTATAAATACTATAGATAAGTAACTTAATTGTCACGGTTAGGTCAGTGGCCAGTGAGGGCCACTGCTTTTCTGTTTTTTAGTTCTGTTTTTGCTCTGTTTTCTGTTCTGTGTTTTGGGGACTCTTATTTTGATTCCTTGTTCTGTGCTTGTGTCACGTGTTCTTGAGTTCCACCTGGTTTGTGTTTGCCACTGATTTCTGTTGATATTTAAGTCCTGTTTGTGTAATCCCCAGTTATCTGTCCATCGCCGCATTTATAGCACTTTATGGGTGGCAGTAGCTCAGTGGGTAGGATACTTGCCTCTGGACCAAGAGGTCACAGGTTCGAATCCTACCACCAGCATACCACCACTGGGTCCCTGAGCAAGACCCTTAACCCCAATTTGCTCCAGGGAGCCTGTCCCCTGTAGTTAGGGAATGGATAAAAGCGTCTGCTAAATGCTGTAAATGTAAATTTAAATCCTGTTCCTCGTTCTGGTTCCTGTTTCTGGTGGCCCATGTGTCCGTTTCTGTTGTTTTGTTTGTTTCGTGAATTAAAGCACATAAGCATGGATCCCTGGTCTGTGTTTTGGTCCATGCCCCGAGGTTACGGAATAGCCCCCCTGGACGTGACATTAATAAGCAAGATAAGTAAATTACTAGTAACACAAATAACAGTTAGGAGTCTGTGGTTCAGTGTAATAGAGATCAGTAGTAGATAAGAAATATTGATAGAAGTAGTGATATTGAACATGGTAAGACTATAAGCATGTAATAAGATACTGCACAAAATGATAAGGTTAACCCACGTAGCCAACCTAATAAGCCTTGAAATACCTTTTTTTTTTACTTTAGAGGTGAAATACCACAATTTTTTTCTGAATAATTCTTACTGCATAATTTAAGGGTGAAATTTCGAAGTATTTGTGTGTGGTGAAATGTGGTAGTGGTAAATCTGAAAATGATAAGATATTTCTCTTCACCATGAGTTTTAGGACAAAAGCATATGTCAAAACTATTGTCTCAGGCTTCAGACAGTGTATTCATGATTGTATAATAAGTAGCTGTGAGGTGGCATTTAGAGTCAATAGAACATTTTGGATGTCTGGTTTCTACCACCCCCATTTTGAACTTGTTTTTCCAGAATTGCACATTTGACTCTGAATAAATGTCTGATTGACTTAGTTTAGCTCTTAGGGGCAGCTGTGGCCTAGTGGTTAGGGTTTTGCCCTTGCAAACAGAGGGTTGTGGGTTCAAATCCCAGCACTGCTAGCATCATCAATGAGGTTCCCTTGAGCAATGCCATCCCAATACACTCACCCTGTCATTGGTGGCAGCCCCCTGCTTCACTTGGTGAATGGGTTAAATACAGATTTGTAAAAGAATTCCACACTGTCTACTTTAAGGGACCAGTTTAATTAAGGTAAGCACATATCAAACATCTGATGGAATCTTTTCACTGCATATTTGCCACATCTTTCAAAACTGAAATGTTAAAATAATTGCAAGTAAAAATTAAGTCACTGCATTAAAATAATGATGCTGCTATTTAAATACTTAGCAAATCCTGCAGCAAAACTGTACCTTTGGTAATCAACTTTTTCATCCTCTATTGTCCTTCTCTGGCATTTACTTGCTTTTCCCTCTGGTTCTTCCTCATCGTCAATTCTTCTCCCAGGTTGTCCAGTAGAGCCCCCAGTGGGTGGATGCTAATGTTAAGCCCATAAAGCTCCTTAAGAAGCTCTTGGAAAGTGGTGGTGGGGGAGTGTCAGCATTACCCAAGGGATGGAGCCCCATTTACACGCTGCCGTTCCCAAGTCTCACACGACGCTTAGCCGTCCAGCTGGGCTCCAACTTAGCCCCCCCTTTCATGCAGACCAACCTCGTTGTGATTTAGCAGCAGGTTCAGCAGCAGTGTGGAATGAAAGTAAATCCGATTACTACGGCCATTGCAGAACTGTTCGGACCGCCTCGTTTTCACCGAGAGATTTGTCATTTGGAATTGTTCTCTCACAACATGTGCCAGTGACCTTGGTGCGCAGGGCAGTCCAAGGCCATGCCTTGAGTATAATTTCCCACCTAAGAAAGTGTAAGTGGTTTCTAATGAAGACTAATATTTATTTATTTATTTATGTGTAGCGTGGGTGACTTGTTTCAGCGAGCCATTATTCATGTCATTGTTTTTTCCTTGCATTTGATCTCGTTATTGCTTCCTCTCTGTTTATTTGGCCTTAGTTGATTTATCAGGGCTGGGCATGCATTTAAGGTAGTCAGGCATATATA
>JBBPDH010217241.1:0-13239 GCA_037974565.1 Clupeocharax schoutedeni
CTATGCAGCTCACTGCTGGAACAAGCTGCCCATTACTATCAGCACTATTCCCCTCTGCCTTCTCTTAAATATTTGCAAATTTATTTTTTTATTATCTTTATATTTATCTTTATTTTATTTTCCATTCTGTAAAGTACATTGAAAGACCATCTGTGCATGATAATGTGCTATATAAATAGCCCATATATTTATTTTTATCCAAAAACAAGCACCAACATTTCAGCTTTCAAATAAATTCATTTTTGGTTCAAATGCTCAGAACAGAGTGACAAAATGATGTAGATTTGCTGGGCCCTGACTGAATCTGATATTTAACGTTCTTGATTGTTAGGTTTAAGGGTGTTGAAAACTCTGAGCCAAAACTACAGACCTTGTGGGGTTTGCCAATATTATGAACAGGCTTTCCTGCATTACATTAAGTGTAACAGGTGTTACAGATTGGTTCAGGAATGTTGGGAGCAAAAATTTGGACTGTCATGAAAGCCAGTTTGTAAAACTGCAGTGGTTTCAGTTGCCAAAGGTCTGTATTGGAGGAAGGTACTATTTTGGATGACCCCCCCAAAAGCCCACCCCAGCAAGAATATCTATCCTAGGTATTCATAACCGCTTGGGTCAGGCATGCTGAGAACTGGGAGCAAAATTATGCACTAAGGGGTCTTAAAGGACAAGACTGAGAAACACTGCAAGAACCCCATCAGAGAACCTTCATTGCTCACAGGTGAGGGCCTCAAAAACATCCAATGACTTTGGAGCAAACAGGCCTATGTGAATACTTTCTTGCGCGTCAGATGCGCCACAGCGAAACCGCAGACAGAAGTTACCTTTCAGCGCGGCCTTCGGGATGGCGTTCAACTACATTAGTCCTGACCTCAGCCATTATTAGAGGAAAAATAAAACGGTGTGACTGGCCCCAGATCAGTGCAAAAGTACCGGTTTCTTCCAACACCCACATGGGCAGCGGTGAGCGCATGCAGGTTGCGTGAAGGCCAGCGTGACTCTGACGCCAGCACGCAACGTGCCTCACGGATGTAGAGGCGTAATGCGCTTGCTGTAGCCAACAACTGCGAAAACAAACAAACCCACATAAAAACAAACAAGTGAGGACTGATTTATGTCATGCATTAAGGCGCCTCGTTTGAGCTCGATTTGATGCAGAGCGGCTAGAACGTGGCAGCAGCGCAGCAAAACACAACATGTGATGTTATGCAAGGGAGGAAAAGGGGGCAGGGGTGGACTGCCTTCTGGAAATGTCCCTCACAGTTGGTCTTTAGGTGGCGCCATGTCAACCATTTTGTTTAAGTGCATTGACAACTTTGACTGACTTTCGCTTTTGTATCGTTGCCTCAGATGTGAAAGAGAGTGGCTTATGATGTTGTTCCACTCCCATCTGGGTCTTGTACTGTGTGAACAATGGCTCCAGTTTGGAACAGCAGATGGAACTTCTGTTCAATGATCACGGTTGCTGGATGGAGAAAGGGGCAGCTAACAGCACCTTAAAGGCGCAGGCCACCGAGATGGGCTCCCTCCCTGTCTGTCTATCTATAACTTCAGACAAAAAAATTCTGTTACCCCCCTCAACCGAATTTTTCTCTAACCCTAAGTCAAAAACATTGCATGAAACATTGGCAAAAATTAATTGCCTGTAACTCCCCCCAGTGACACAATTTGTGTCTATAACTCCATAGACCAAAAGAATTGCCAGAACACAGTACAAACTCTTACAAATATTCTGTCTGTAAAAAACATTTTTGCCTGAAACCTACCCTCAGCTAAACTTCTGTCCATAACTCCCCCAACTCTGTGTCCACTCCCATCACTGGCAAAAAAAAATGTGCTCATCATCTACAAAAGTTTTCTGCAATTTTGTGCTTTCAAAACTCATCTGACATTTCCAGTTCTATATTTATTTGAGCATTTGCCACTCTAAATGTCTTTCCATCGCCCTATTTGATGCCACAGAAGAACCATACATTAAAAATGTAATTCTTTTTCCTGATGAGATGTGTGCTTATGAAGAACAATCTGAAGAGTTTAAGAAGAACCATCAAATTGGTAAATAACTATCAAAAAATAATCTAAAGTTCATCTATAGTTCAATAAAACAAAGAGTCCACTGTGGAAGGTAAAATAGCAATTGAGCCGTTTTTCCCAGAAGTTTTACATTATGTACCATTTCTTTCAGCTCCAACAAGGCTCCTTACACTCACATCACAAAGAACTACCTACTGAAAGGTTTTCGAGACTCAAAAGTGGTTCCATGGTAGCATGGAAAAAACATTAGTTTGGCTGGTAAAATGGAGCTGGTGATGGTGATGAGCAGTTAAAGTTGAGCACATGCCCTGTTCAACCGACTAAGCTGCTTGGCCTGTTAGTCAGTTTAACTAGCCAGAGCTGGCCTGGAGCTTTTTGTTTTTTTTTCAGCAGGGAATGGTCTGCTTGACGATGGAGGTGGTTCACTCTGCCACACTCGTCTCCAAATGGAAACGTTCATGTTTTCTGGTTGGGCTCCCTTTCATGCTGTGGTAATTTTGCTCCTTGAGAAAACAGTCCACACGAATTGCTGATAATCGGGAGAGCTGCTGGGCTTGCTGGATGGGGTGAGAGGTCAGCGGCTGGCCAGCTGGGACTGGTTGGGTGTTCATTAAAAACCTCCCATGTGCACTCGCACCTGAGCTGTCACAGGCATTATAACCACCTAAAACATGTTTATTACCCACTGTAACTGCCCTCCTCTGCCTAGTTACAGCCATTTCGGGTGAGACCCACAATCAAGGGTCATTTTAAAGAAATTAGAAATGGCATAGAATCTGTACCAGATGATGTGTGATTTTCTTAGAATTATTCTTAGAATGATTAAAGAAATACATGCAGATGTTACCTATATATGTAAACATGCTTAGTTCCTTAAATATGCATACATTTGCATGTATATTCAAGCTTTTGGATGACCTGTAGACAGACAAATGGCAGGCAGGCAGACAGACAGAGAGACAGACAAAGAGATAGATAGATAGACAGACAGACAGACAGACAGACAGACAGACAGACAGACAGACAGACAGACAGACAGACAGACAGATAGATTGATAGATACGCAGTTGGATGGCCTAGTGCTTAAGGCATCCACCCTGCGACCAGAAAGTCAGAGTTCGATCCCCAAGGCCACTAGGCACCACTGAGGTACCCTGAGTAAAGTACCGTCCCCGCGCACTGCTCCCCGGGCGTCGTGTTCCTGGCTGCCCCCTGCTTCACTTGGTAAATGGGTTAAATGCAGAGGTTAAATTTCGTGCTGTTCACACTGTGTGCAGTGGTGTGTTCACGTATGACAAATGGATAGATAGATAGATAGATAGATAGGATTTTACAGTAAAATCTCCCTGTTTTACACTGCACTATTACCATATGAAAATGCTAATTTTCAGTATTAAATCAATTCCAGGCACAGGTGTGAGCAATACAAGAGGATCTTAAGAATGGGGTCAGGAATGAAGGAGCGAGGTCTGATGAATGTGGGTTTGCAACGTGAGAATTTTGGTTCTGATTGCAGAGAAAAGCCAATTTAGAGAAGAACAGTTTGAATAGTGGGCCTCGGACCTCCATCACCCAGTGAGGTCTCAGAAAACATGCCCCATCTGTGTGGATGGGCTCATCAGTACAAAGGAGACCAACATGTTTGAATGTTCTAGAGAGGTTCCACAGGAAAGAAGCTATTTTGGATATGAAATGACTAAATGTGATGAAATAACTAGTATAAAATATCTTCTTCCCTTCATTTCCACTCAGTCGCGACTTCTGTGACGTTTCCATATAACCTAAGGTCCATTCATCAGTATAACTCTCGGGATGGTAACCGTCACTCACCATAATTATGTACCACTTAGTTACAAGACAGGGGAATATGCCACTAATCGCTCTGTTAGTCATTCTCTGATCCAGGCAACCACGTCTCAGGCCCTGCCAGAGTTACCAAAGCCCTGTCATGTGGAGGGGCACTGGCGAGTTAAAGGCGACAAATAAACGACTCACTGCTTAATGCTTCCTTCAGCAAACAGTGGGTGAGTCACCGAACAGAGTCCCTTTCCAGAGCACCACTGTTCTCCTGCTCTTCCCCATCTGTCTGCTTTGGGTTGGCTCTTCATGTCTATCTCATCTCTACTGACCATTAAGTCAGATGAATAGAGTTGTAAGTTGATGCTTTGTTCAGATACTACAGAACAATATAATTCTAATTTGGTATAACGCTCATATTAAGGCAAATAAATAAAGATTTCTTGAAATAAGCAGAAATATGTGGATTAAAAAAAAACATTGTTTGAAATGAAATCGTGTAAAGATGTAATGGCTATGCCATTTTTGTCTAATGCACATTGGATATCTAGATATTGATGTTAATTTGTTTAAATTAGCTAATTTAAAGAATTTTTATTTTGTAAATGTTGCATATTCCGTTTGTGGACTATTCATTTTTTTAATTTTACTTATTTTTTTTCAAGAAAATGAAAATCTTAAAAATGTATGAATATAACAGTTTGAAAATGTGTGAATATAGCCGTTTTAACATGCAATAAGTGTGTAAGATTGTATTTCTGCTCAATAATCTGACTCAGACTTTTATTATGTAAGTATGTTTCTCTTATTACTGCAATCTGAGGCTCTGAGGATGAAGTGGAACATTATGAGGATTTTCACTAGTGTGTGTCATGGTATGGTCAGTGGCCGGTGAAGGCCACTGCTTTTTTGTTGCTTTTGTTCTAGTTACATAAATACAAAAGCTACAATACATCCAAAACAGTGCTTCAAGTATCCTACTGAGAGTGAGGAAATTTGAACACATCACTCCCATCCTCAAATCACTTCACTGGCTTCCTGTTTCATCCCGGATCGAGTACAAAATTCTCCTGTTAACCCATAAATGTATTCTGGGCGAGGCTCCGTCATATCTCCAGGATCTAATTCATCTACAAACCTCAAACCGTATCCTCAGGTCATCAGATGACATGCTCCTTCAAATTCCCTCCACTAAGCTGCGTACCATGGGGGGAGCGAGCCTTTTGCTCTATTTCCCCACAGCTCTGGAACCATCTTCCTGTCCAGCTGCGAGGTACACAGGACCAGGACGTGTTTAAATCTAACCTAAAGACTTTCCTGTTTAAGAAATCATATAATTGCTGAACATATTTGAAAATATATTTTGTTTATCTATTTTTGCTGCTATTTTTGCTGTTTTAATGTAGGACTTTGAGATTTTGGACAATGAAAAGTGCATTATAAATAAAATCTATTATTATTATTATTATTATTATTATTAGTTTAGCCCTGTTGTCTGTTCTGTGTGTTTAGGGACTTTTATTTTGACTTGTGTTCTTTTCTAGTTTGGTCATGTGTCATGGTGTCATGTGGTTTTGTGTTCATGTGTCATGTGCTTTTCTGTTCCAGCTGTCTTGTGTTGCCCACTAATTTCTGTTTGTACTCAAGCCCTGTCTGTTTTAGTCCTCACTGTCAGTCCATCGCCTCAGTTTCACCCTGTTTGCCCCATGTTCTCGCGTTCTTGTTCCTGTTCATGTTTTGTAGCGGCCATTGCACCAGGTTTTGGTTTTTCAAGTCTGTAAATAAAGAGCACAAGAATGGATGCCAGCCTTTCCTGTCCCTATGTCCTCCGAGGTAAATCACGGACGCGGGATCCTCTAAAAGTAGATAGTATTGTTTATTTCATTAAATCTTTTACTCCATTGGCTTATTTTTCTACACACTACAATAAATTCCCTCCCATTTTGAGTAGATTTATTGGTTTTGTCTTTAAAGCAGTGGAGTGAAGAGGAAATGGAATGTGTAGAAGAATTGATGGCCATCCTTTAGCAGGAGTCCAAGAAAGTACAACTGGCTTCACTCTCTGGGTGGATGGGGTGATAATTCCTCTCTCTATCATTCAGCACATTGTGGTGGAGCTTCCCACATGACTCAAAGAAAGCATGGTCACATTTTCAACCTCCCATTGCTGGTGGTAGCATGAAGAGTCCTATTTAGTGGGTGGAAATGGGGCAGAAAATCTGGAAAAATCTCTCCCCCCAAAAGTCCCTCCTCCTAAATTAGAATATTTGTCACAATTTCTTAATTCATTATCGCGCTGCATTATCATGTACATAACCAATATGCCGATTGTATCCAGACAGTGTTGTGGATGAAGAAATGTACATGCAGTTCTCATCCCATTGCTATCTCAAGTTTGGGGAGCAAAACTAGTCTTTCTGGTGAATAACAAGGTTCTATGGTTCCCCATGCTCTACCCCGGCCTTTGTCGGGAAGCAGATTTGAGGCTCTTCCTCTAGTTTGGTCAGGAACTCCTCCAGTGGGGTGTATATCCACTGCTCTTTTTACCCAGATGTGGACTGAAATGGGCTCCAATTAGTCTTCGGTTTGAGTCACAGAGCTGACAGGAAAATCAAGAGGCCCGATGCTTGGGGCTGACCAGCAGGCTTTGCACTGTGGCTCCCTGGGGTTGCCAGCATATGCTTTTCTATATGGAGGTCTAGTGACATTGCTGGACTCCTGCTACTACATGGCTAGCAGTGACTTCCACCCACCATGTTTCTAATACAGCTATTTTCTTAGTCTGGATTAAGAAAGGAAATGCCCATTTTCTCCCCTTCCTCTGATGTCAGCATTCATATTGACTAGATGATTAAAGCACCTCTGGGACCAAAAGAGATATTATAATTGTTTTTAACAGTTTGAAGAAGATACCTGTCCACCAATAGGTCAATGCTGCTCTCCAAACGAAAGACAACACTTTAGCGAACCTAAAACTGTGTTGATAATGAACACACCCACAGTCTGGCACAAAACAGCCATGTGACTTCCCAAGATTGAAAGAGTACAGATCAGATTTTGAACAATATGCCTGAGTCAGCCTGTGTGTGTTTGAGTGGTTTGAATCAATGAGTCACTGGTGCAAAACTTTAAAAAAGGTAAAATAATGTGGAGTAAGAGGAGAACAGTCGAGCCAGTGCTGGAGTCTGATCAGGATCAGATAAGCGGTACTGCCAGCAGGTGGTGGAACGAAAAGAAGCTGAGCTATGCTGAGAGTGCAGGATTAATGGCAGGAGGAGGGGCAGATTAAAGCTTTCGGATGTGAGAGCAAGGGAGCGGAGTTCTCCAAGTCAAGGAGGAGGAACAGGAATCATGGCAGCTGTAGGAAAGTCTTGGCAGGCGTAGAGATCCCAGTTGTGGGTGGGAGCTTGGGCTTCAATCAAATTTATGATCTGATAATGAAGATAATGCATAGATATTTGTCCCATTTGGGGGTTACCCACTTTTTATTCTGAAAAATTATTTTTAAAAATTTGTTTTGCATTACGAACCAACATTTTTTTTGGATTAAATTAGATTAGATTAGATTCAACTTTATTGTCATTACACATGTACAAGTACAAGGCAACAAAATGCAGTTTAGATCTAACCAGAAGTGCAATAAGCAGCCAATTCCTGATATATAAATGCAGATTTAAAGAAAAAGGTAACAGCTATGTAATAAATGCGATTACTTAGAATAGAAAGAACAGTACTTCCAAAAGTGAAGAAACATCACTATAATTCCTTAACACTGCTAGTGAAGTCTCCATCAAAAATATATATTATTTCATCTCTAAACCCACCAGTGAAGCTACAGACGACAACGTGTTTATATGACATCCTGATTATGGTGAAATAGTTGGCAAATCTGAACTAAATCAGTTTTCTTTGGGGACTGTTTTGCCTCACATCTTCCGGTATGGATCCCTCCTCCATGACTGGCTTTAGTTTTAGCCAGAAGCTTCTTAAAACTATATCTTATACATCAGCCAGAGCATTCATAACCATTTCATGGAATAACTGTCTGTGAAGCAGACGTCTGGTTCCATCCATCCAGGATTGCACATCAGCCCAGAGTGATTTAGAAACCCACGTGGTATTAGAGGGGGTTCACCTCAAACATCTGAAGAAGCAGGGAGCAGAGGGGGCAAACATTCTCAACAGTATCAGCTTTTGACTCCTGTATGGTATATGTTCTGACTCGATGTGTAAAGGTGGGGAGTATGTCCATTAATTGGGAATCACTTCCCTAAAGTGGCTCTGGAGGGTCACTCTTTTACCCCAGACCTGTCTGCACTCCTTTCAAATGGGGATTTGTTTTATTCAGAGACCCCTCGTTGGCCCTTTAATAGGAATCCCAGTCCTCCAGCTGCTGGAGCAATCAAGGGAGAGAGTGCCTGAATGCATTCTGTAGGACCTGCCTCTCACCCTCCTCCTGTGCTCATCCTTATTACAATCAGTACTCGAGTTTAGTTGGAACGAGGAGGGATGGCATCCCCCTGAAATACAGTCAAAATCATCCCCCTTCTAAAACGAACATCCCCCGTTCCATCCCTTGTTGTATTATAAATAGTACTACCATTTCAATATTTCGGGGGCTTCGGGCATAGGCCTTTTGAGGAAAACAGCGTCAGCAAGAGACTGTTGGCACGCATTAATAACTTTTTTTATTGATAATAGTAAGCGGCATAGCAGTTGACGGTGTCGTTGTGATTTTAACATCACGGCCAAGCGGCATGGACAGCTCGATCTGAGGGACTTCGGATTTAAAAGGGCGAAAAGTAACATTTCAGGCAAGTCAAGAGTCAGAAATATCAGTCATTATGTTGTTGCTTAAACAACAATAAAAAGGTTACACAGTTGGTCTCCCACCCGTGTGCACGGTCATCAGCTCGAAATATGTACGATACGCGATAAAATCTAATTACAAATCCTTTCAAAGGGTTGATTAACCTGCTGCAGACAACCTCCTTTATTGACTACCACTGTTCAGTCTCTCATCATTTAATTCACACTTTCAGTTGTTTTTGGAAAACAGTGAGCTGTTAGCTCATATAAGACTGATCAGGACTTCCAGTTCAGTAACAAGCTGCATTTACTTTTAACCTGGTGAGATTGTCCAGGTAGCTGGGCTATTTAGGCTAACCCACTTGTATGTCAAATGTATGCATTTGTTTTACAACATTTCTTTTGCAATTTTTCTGTAAAATAGACACCAGCAACAGCTTCATACTTATAGATATATGTAGTGTGTGTCCGTGCATGTGTATAAAAATGAGTAGAAAAATGCTGCTCTTTCAAATTGTTATTCTAAGCATTAGAAATACATAAAACAGACTTTTGAAGTTGAATGTCACAATATAGGGAGTCATTTAATGGATACAAAAGTTTATGTATCTATTACATGTATGTATCGCATACAGTGATCACACCAGCACAGATTCACCAGATCCTTTCCAGTGATTTTTGGAAATAACTTGTGTCCAAACCCTCCCAGCACCTTTTCATGGAAACAGTCCTGTCTCATTTGTTGGATGCTCATTTCAACCCTAACGAAAATTCACTATGGTGTCCTATGGTTTTAATGCAGTTTTTTGGTTTATCCATAGCACTTTATGGTAGCTGTGGTTCTACCATAGTTTTCATATACATATACCACTTCATAGTTACCCAAAAAACCATGGTTAATTTTCGTAAGGGAAACTTCTTGTCCCATGCCAGCTCAATGTTAGAAAGATCTGGGACTGTGGAGGCCAAGACATCATTCTTTTTGCTTTCTGGAAACTATTTTGGCAAAATTTAAAAGATTATTCTGCTGAAGAATGGATCCAACACTAAGGAAATGTCATTGCACTAAAGACAGACGTGATCTGTCTTCTTCAAAACCAATAGTTTGATCCATTGTGGCTAAATAATGAGATACTACTGCAAAATATTAAAGCTATTCAGTTACATTCATTTGAAGTATTTCTACTGTTTTCTTGTAGTAAATTGTGTCATCTGAGGGTGGTCCCAAACATCTAGTTTTTATAAATGAATGTTATTAAATATATTGTTTCTTTACTGTCAGTTTTTGGACCTTGTTACTGTGGGGTGTAAAACTGATATGCGCCTTCCAAATGCAGTTCAATTCATATCTGTTCAGACTGTTTGCATTTCTGTGACATGTGGCTATAAAAACCATGATGTGCTTGGATCTCTGAGAAATCATTCACTGAACTCCAGAAGTATGAGTTAATATCCTCAAGGCAGGGAGTTCTTAAGTGGTTCAGTTGAAATAGAGGAGTTTCCAGGCATCATGAAGAAAAATATTTAGATTTTAAGTCCTCAAATAAAATAGATACATTGAGAAGCACCGTCATGGCCCATTGGGAAGTGGAGAATCAACTTCATGTCCTCTCTGCGGCTTGGCTGGAATCTCAGAAACCGGCTTACCTGCTTTCAGGCACAATTTATTTTGAGGAGGAGATGTAGGTCAGGTAGCAAGTCTTCACCAGGAGAAGAGGAAAGAGAAAAGAAGGCTTTCAGATCCTTCGCTCACTCCTCCAGCACACTTCTGAATGGTTTCAGATCCCACCCCCCCCACCTTTTTTGATTGTTTATTTTATTTTTTCTCATGCATTAGTGAACCAATATTTTAGCCATGTTTTGCCAACTAAATAAAATGATCTAAAAGTGTTAGCTAAAAATAATATCTAACAATATCTAGAATTGTTTTGTTAGTCCTTTAAAGTTGCCTTTTTAAAAACATGGTGTTTTGTTTTGCAAGCTACAATATATTTTTGAGGGTCTGCTATTACGGTTTAAAAACTGATCACCATGGGACCCCAGATCACCACCTTCCCAGGCCTGCAATCGCTGGGGCCCTGTGCCAAAATGCTCTCGACTGGTTCGCAGCTCTCTTTTTTTGTTACGGCGGCAGAGCAGCCACGGGAGGCCGTACTTGGTTTTGTTATTGGGACTTTTATTTTGACATCTGTGTTCGTGCTCGTGTCAGTGTTGCCCTGTCAGCTGTCTTGTGTTTTAGTTTAAGTGATCTGTCTTTGGCTTTGACTGATTGACTTTGACTTTGTGTTCTTGTTTGCTGGTTATCCCTCACTCTGTGTCTCACCTTCCCTTCTCCTCCTGTGTTTTAGTTATAGCTTTGTTTCTTTGTTTTGTTTTGTTATGGTAGAGTCTGTATCCTTAATAAAACACCATCTTATGGAACCTGCTTTGTGCCTCGCCTCACTCCCTGAGCACAGCCCCGTGACACTTTTCTTTCTCTCCGGGTCGACCTGTGGAGGACGGCTTCCCCTTTTGAGTCTTGGTTCCTCTTGAGGTTTCTTCCTCCAGCTGAGTGAGTTTTCCTCGGCTCTGTCGCCTTTGGCTCACTCACTAGGGGCTTGGACCTGGACTCTGTAAAGCTACTTTATGACAACTCGGTTGTAAAAAGCGCTATATAAATAAAATTAATTGAAAATGGAAATTGAATTGAAAAAAAACACCACCTTTGTAATCTGTAACTCGTTTCTCTCGGTCACCCAATTATTGCTGTTTACAAGAGGCAGCATGATTTTGAATATTTTTTATATTTAGGAATTCTTTGTTGACAGACTTTGATAAAAGGTGAGGTATTTAAGGCTACATGACGTCTACATAAGCCTTTTAAGACAAATGGACACTAATCTATTCAGCCTCTACCACAACTGAAATGAACCTACAGAAACATTTATTAAGGCTACATGACACCTACACAAGCCTTTTATGTCATTACCCTTTGTTGACAATTATGGAGGTTATTCCAAAAGTTGTATATGGCAGCAGCTGCTTGTTGGAATAAACCATTACAAATAAACCATCACACTCAAATAGGTTTTTGTCAGCTGCCATAAAGAACTCCTGTAGGTGTCATATACCCTTATGAATGCTGCCTTGCAATAAAATTTTACTGCATGAATATATAAGAAAATGATTCTCCATAATCACACACTGGGGAAGATAACAAAAGTTCCTATAAATAATCTTACTTTATTATTTATCTATGAATGACTTCTTATTGTATCCAAAATTATGTACTATTCTGAAAATGGTGACAAAGGTTTTTTACACTTTATTGTCTTGTTTATAATAATTTTATCTGATTATGTTATATGCAATTATAATCAATCTTATTATAAAAAAAAGCTGTTACTTTTGTGCACATTACACTTTTAAAAATACTGAAACAAAAAAAAAAAATCAAGACATTTGCTTTCTGTGTCATGCAACACTTTTTTCATGAAAAACGGTCCACTGACCACAGGATCGAGCTTTTACAGCTCCAGCATCCAGACATGAACCTCATTGCTCCCTGGGGCTTAGCTTAATATGATGATTCTGAATCTGTTTGAAGGATCGGGAAACATTCTGTGCGGAGGAGTTTTCTCAGCACCCCATTGCATATGTTCAAACAGCACCAGCAGTGTACTGTAAAACGTAATAAAAAACATTTCCAAGGCCATATTTTAGTTGTTCGTCTGTTAATTGTTTGTCATTGTTGTTCTCTTGGGAAAAGCTCAGTGCACAAACTATGCCATGCATCCAATAGTTGTAGAACATCTTGTTTTATCTTATGCCAATGTCTTCCTCATAAGTGTCGGGGGGTGTTATTAATTCCGAAAGTCCCTTTAAGGCTATACTGGTTGTTTAGGTGGCTCTAACTCTTAGCCTGCACTGCTCAATCCCACACTGTCCCTTCCAGACCTTCACACCTTCTCCCGAGGGCCACTTTGTATTCCTAACGTAATCATTTTACCAGTCAGTCTGATCCACGCCTGGTCCGATATCAAGTCAGGGATTAAACGACTACCACCTGTTTTAGCGCTGAACAGCCTTGCAGATCCACAGAAGAACTCCAGAACATCCAGGCATCCTTGACGAATCAATTCACAATGTTCTCTATCAGACAGAGGCTGATGGTGCGCCTGAGATTAAAATCCAGTCCCTTGGCAGTAGCATGAAAAGTGTGACAGCCATGTGGCGACTGCTGGCGGAGTCTGAGCACCTTTGTGTGTCTTTAGGGGGGGCAAAAAAACAGAACTTGTGGCTGCTGAATGTATCAAGTCCCACAAATGAACTGTATCAATAGCACCATAAATCATTTTGATTGGATTTTAATGGATGGTCAAAGTCGGGACAGACAGTGGAATCGTGAAGCACAGGGCCATGTGTGGGAGAACAGGAACCATCCAGAACTCATTCATAAATCATAAACACTAGAACATTTGAATAAACAAATAGAAGTAAATACAGTAAATGACCCATTCCCTGGAATTTTTGTATTTTGGAAAAAAACTATATTATAAATGTTATACAGTATATTAAATAATTGGATATATAATTGTTAGTGCTGTCAAGCGATTAAAATTC
>JBBPDH010217338.1:0-13234 GCA_037974565.1 Clupeocharax schoutedeni
TATAAAAGCCAGAGGTGGTGCAACAAAGTACTAGTAGTGTTTTTATTTGGTGATTCCATATTATTTTCCTCAGATTTTTGTGATTCCATGTTTTTTTCCTCTGTTTGATCTTTCCTCTGTTTGAAACATTTGTCATTGACTACAGTTATCTTTCTTTGTTTTTGAAGTGTTTTATGCAGAAGTTTGGATTGTTGAGGGAAAATTGTTTTGGGGCATATATGTGCTTGTTTTTCTCTCTACACAATTAAACATTTGAATGAACATCTTCTGAGAGGGGTGATTCCATACTTTTTGCCAGGGGTTGTATAGGCATGAAGCTTGAACAATGGTGAGTGAAAGCAAATATTAGCTTCCTGCCTCACCCATCCATCCTTTATCTGAGCTCCTTATCCTTTTATATTTAAGAGATGTTGGAGACCATCTCAGTGGTCATGTGATGGAAACACCTAAGAGCTTCATTAAGGTAGACACACAAACACATGAAAACAAATTCAGATTAGCATCTAGTTATTTAGCCGCTAGTTATATCAGCCTTGTTGTTTTAGTTCAGAGGTGAAGAAGCCAGCTTTGGAAATGATTCACAATATTTGGCTTAAATGGAAAATTGAATCAGTTTCCTTTAATAGACACAGATTGAAATGCATTGTGCCAGGTTTAAACGGACTGATGGAGAAACAAATCTGTATTCTGGATCAAAGCTGCTATTGGATCCACTATTCGGGGATTTGTGTGGTCATTTCACTCATATACAAAGAAGAAAATGATGCAATGATGATCATTTTGTTGAAAGAGAAAGGAGAGAGAAAGTGAGCAAAGCCCAG
The DNA here is from genome assembly GCA_037974565.1 of Clupeocharax schoutedeni. NCBI lineage: Eukaryota > Metazoa > Chordata > Actinopteri > Characiformes > Alestidae > Clupeocharax > Clupeocharax schoutedeni. The sequence goes on from JBBPDH010217338.1 coordinate 822, forward strand.
CCCAGCCCAATCTGAAAATAAACACATACTCCACCGAGAGGGACACACCCTGTTTATGCTGTAGACTGGGAACCAATCCCAGCTGCATCAAGTGTCCTCCACAACCCCACTAGAACAAGTTCTGGTGAGAAGGAAAGATGGTATGGTCCTTTTTCACCAAGCACGTTGCTCTTAAGAGAATAAGGGTTCTTCAAGCATCTTCAGGGTTTGAGGTAAGTATGTGATGATTTAAACTTGCGGATTGTACCCATATGCTCTGTGTAATACTGGTCCAGAAGCAGTACAGACATAATAAAGACAACAATAAATAGTAATAATTAAAATACATTGCCTGATGAGTGACCATGCAAATTACTATAGCATCACTAGTGGTTGCTAATGTGTTCCTAGGTGGTGGTTATATTATATTATATATCCTAGGTAATGTTTTTGCATCAATCTGATATGCAGTGGAGAGTACAAATGTTATTCATTCCCATGGGAAAAACTGGAGGAAAATGGTTGCTATGCAGAAATCATACATCCCATCCCAAAGCTGCAGAAAAGTTCATAATTTCTGAACAGACAAAACAATCTCGAATCAGTATGGTGGTCTCAAAAACTACCAGGCAAGTAAACCTCATTTGGTCATACGTGAACACACCACTGCACACAGTGTGAACAGCATGAAATTCAACCTCTTCATTTAACCTCTTCATCACCAAGTGAAGCTGGGTGAATACGGCACCCAGTGTGTGGGAATGGTACTTTGCTCAGGGTACCTCAGCGGTGCCTAGCAGTCTTGGGAATCAAACCTGGACTTTCTGATCGCAGGGCGAATGCCTTAATCACTAGGCTTCCAAAATCCAGCAAAAGAACGAGAAGCCAAAGAGGAAGAAGAAGAAGAAAACGAAGAAGAAGCAGAAGATGAAGATGAAGAAGCAAAACATCAAGAAGAAGCAGAAGATGAACAAGAAGCAGAACATCAAGAAGAAGCAGAACATCAAGAAGAGGCAGAAGATGAAGAAGAAGCAGGAGAAGATGAAGCAGCAGAAGAAGAAGAAAAAAAGAAGCAAAAAAGGAAAAAGAACCAAAGGATAACCATCAGATAACATCAGTTTTCATTTTAACATCATTTTAAAAGAGACTCTGTTCATCTTTAGGAAATATGGAAAAACTGCATTTAGGGAGTAAATTCAGACGAAAGCAAAGCTTTAAATCGGGATCTTACTCACAGAATGTACAATAATAGCCAACATTAGATCACAGATAAATAACAACCATTCAAAATACTGGAGGAAAATAATACTTGCAAACAAACTTGAAAAACTTCGTACCACACGGTTCTCATTTGAGCCCTCTCCTGTTCAGTTATGGTTTAATAAACATTCTACCCACATGCCAGTCCGAAAACAGTCAGAGACGTAAATCAGGATTCAGGAGCAGCCTTTGGCCTTCAGTTTCTATGCACGAAAAGAGCATTTGGTTTCCCCTTTAAGCTTGTGCATATTTTTGTATAGATTTTTTGTCTAGTTGGTGGGCAAAAGCTGCATATTTTGAAAGGCTGTGCGGATGTTTTACAGACACCGTATACGCAATAAGCAGCGGAAAGCAGTGATTTACGTGTTTAAGTGTTATGGGCCATGTTAACAAGCGTGCAAAACTCTGGATACCTCTCTAAAATAGACAGAAGAAAGCTTTTTTCCTCTACCTGCACCTCTTCATCATTTCAAGTAGTGTCAAGTAAAGTCTAAACCATCCAATTTTAACTTAAAAAGCATATTTTTTCTGATTAAATGAGCATCCTGAATGGCATTTACTGGCCATTCAGCATCTCTTCACTGCACCGGAATGCTCGGTTGCTGGGGTTTAAATGGCATTCAGTCCATTCGACAGCTTAATATCTTTCGCCTGCAGGCCCTGACTTACAATAGCCTCCTCTCAAGCATGAGTCAGTGAGGAATTTTTCTATTGAAGAGAAAAACTTAAGGCAAGCTACTAAAGATAAATGAAATATTTTTACAAAAAACCACCACCAATTTACATTTCAAAATTTTTTAAACATTTGAATAATTTATCATTCGATTTTTATTGAAGACATGCTCAGAAGAAAAGGACTTTGCACAACAAATGATTAAAATCTCTGTAACTGTTTTTATGCATGTTTTATAATAACTGCACTACACCACTACAGTAACCCTCAGCAGGCTTCTGCTCTGTCTTGTCCCCGTATTTTAGTGTTTCCACTCCCCGCCCAACAGTTATCTCAGTTTAATTAGAATTAGTAAGTAGTAAGCTGTGTTCTGTCTAAACTTGTGGGTAGAGAATGTTATGTCAACATTTCTTTTGTGTACAAGTCTTTGTTTTGGCCGCACGCTGCTAATGCTAACCGCTAATGCTAACTTTGCTAATTTTTATTATTTACTTACCTTTATATTTTCTTTAAGAGTAATGCATTAAACATGAAAAACACTCAGGACAGTGTTAGAAATGAACATGTTAAAGTTATTGAATGCAAGTATTCCCTTTTGAGAAAAATGGTGTTAAGAATTGCATATCCCAGTGAGATGCTAAAAGATATGTCGCATTTATGTAAATGTTGTTTTAGTACATAAAGAACATGATTTGTTCACGTTGTTTTATTGTCTACTACTCATATTGTTTCTGTCATAATTTGCAGAATGTTGTTATATGGGCACTGTGGCCCATGGAGAATCACATTACACTATATACATATACCCAGCTGCTGATGACAATAAAGTACCCTTGAACCTTGAGTCAAATCCACACAAAAAAGTCACAATATTGACAAAATCTAGCTTTTGACCTGGGCATGCTTGTCTCTGTAGACAGAATTTTTTGGAGTTCGTAAAAGAAGTGAAGTCAGACTCTGAGTTCCTCACTCTTACACAGATACACATGGGCTATTTGTGAATTATAAAATAGAATTGATCGGCATAAAAAATTTATGGGGATCCTTCTACATCTCCTGACCTAAACCTCACTGAATCCTAATGGGTTAGCTAACTAGAAGCGTCCAATAGTGAGAACCTAGGACCTAAGAGAAGTGGTCTCAGACTGCTTGCTGTGCACCCTCCAATTATGAGATAATACTGTTTTTTTGGTAAATAAACACATATAAAGATTTTTTTTTCCCATTCTGGGCAACTTATTTTTATCAAAGGTGCCAATGATTAAGGAACTCACTGTAGTTCCCGAAGCGAGTTCCTAATTTGCTGGCTTTAAACGGAATTATCATTTTGTTCTAAGGGGTTTAAGAGAGTACTCTAGAGGTTGGGATGGAAGGATGGAAACATCAAAACACTGCTTCCGTTTAGAACAATGACTTTTCTATTCATTTTCTGAGTCCCGGCAGGCTGTAATGTAAAATATGATGCAGAGGTAGTGGTGCCAAACAAAGTCCCTAAAAAGGCTTTGTACCCTGTGCTGAGGACAGTCTAATAGGAAGCTTAATGAACATTTTTCTTAGATCTGAATATTGTCCTAAACACAAATATTTGTGTTGAAAAATGCTGGTGTATGGGCTAAAACTCATTAGTGATATAAAAACAGTTTTAATAGTGCTATTTAAAGAATGAATGCCATGCATGCTGAGGGAAAAGTGCCTAGCTTGGAAAAGTGACCTTGTTCAGCCACAGCTGTCATTTGCAGTCTAAGAAATCAAAACACAGACCGTAATGCAAACAAAAAAAGGGGTTGTGAAATGACAGGGATGTCAGAGCTGTTAGGCAGGACATATAAAAGCATCAGAGGTTGGAATGCCAGAGGTAGTTGTGGAGCATGGGAAAAGAACAGACCACTCAGAGATTTGAGAGCATGCAGTGAAAACAGGAGCAACAATAGCTGGAAAAATGGTAATGTTAATAACGACCTGAACCTGCCAGTGCTCACCCTAAAATCTACCCAAGTGGCTTAAGCAGCTGTGGCATAATTCATAAGAGGTAACAATTTCTTGATCCCTGGCAAAAAACCGAAGTGTTACAGAGAGATATTGACATCTGTATTATGAAGTAGTCAATAGTTGTGGCAAAGCAGGTACAAGCATTTGCAGGTGAAAAAATAGTGCATTTGACTTACACTACAAATGGAGAAAGTAAATGACACTTAAACATTAGATCATAATTTAAAAACGACTGGGCAGTGCTGAGAATAGTCATAGTTTTGTAATTTTACAAAAAAGTATATTTACAGTGTTTTTCTTTTTTAAGAGTGGATAAAACATTTAATTTTTTTTGCTTGGGGTGGGATGTATTAGCAAGTATAAAGATCTAAATGACAAAGTTCAAACAGAGCACTTGGTCAGGACATCTCCAAAATGGTAGTTCTTGTAGGATGCTCCTGAAATGCACTGGTTGTACAGTACGATAACTGCACATCAGGAGCATCCTACAAGAACTACCGTATCAAAAGTGGAAGGACAACATGTGAACCAGTGACAGAATCATGGACACCCAAGGCTCACTGAGCTGACAAAAAGGCGTCGGGACATACAGCGCATTACACTTTGCTGTCTATGGAGCTCCATAGTCGCAAACCGGTCAATGTGCCCATGCTAACCTTTGTCCTGGGTAATATATTGAATTTCCCAAGAACTGTTTAATATTATTGTAGTACTGAAAAGCTGAAATTTTGGTGGATGAGATTATATAAAACATTAGTAAACAGTGAGTATTTCTACTGTACAGTTCAAAATAACAATGTGGCCACATTTAGGTTTCCTTTAGTGTTTAAAAGTATAAACATTATACTGTCACAATTCTATGGACACCCCTCATAATTAGTGGGTTTGGCAATTTCAGCCACACCCATTGCAAACAGGCGCATAAAAACAAGTGCATGGCCCTGCGATCTCCATAGATAAACACTAGCAGTAGAATGGGTCATACTGAAGAGCTTTCAATGAGGCACTGTCATATAATGCCATCTTTCCAAAATGTCAGTCTGTCAATTTCTGTACTGTTAAAGATATACTACATTCCTACATTTATTACATTCTGAACCCTTGGCCTATAAATGTCCTAAGTTCTTATAACTGTCCTCTGTTTAGCAGCTTTCTTATTGTTTGTTTTCTCAAGCCAGACTTTCAGAGCTTCCCAAACCAAGGTTAGTTTTTTTTTCATATCAATATTATATATACTGTTATATATAATTATACAAAACAGAAAAGAACAATTATTTCTTAATGTTCTTTCTATAATGTTTCACATGGGGCTGTTTCTCACCTGTGCTGGATGCAGGGCAAAAACAGTAAGTTTAATTTCACACAGCCATTTTGCAACCACTCTTTATCCATTAGAATTTTCCAGGCTGTATCTGTGACTAAAGACTGTCATATGTCAATGGTATCTTTTCTGACTGGTTGCATTCAGAAAGAACCCAGCAACACACCTTGCTGCTAGAATGGGCAGACTGGATAGATGGATATGTATAAATAAGAGCTCCTAAAGGGTGACATTACAAAAACATCTCATTCAAAAGAGCCATTTCTTGGTGTGGAAGTACTTGACCAGACCTACACAGAGCCCTGACCTTAGTCCTATTCAATCCAGGGATGAACTGCAACGGCAACTACAACCAAGGCTCATCACCCAACAGTAGCTCCCGGTCTTAATTCCTGTGTCTGAATGGAAATATATCACCCCATATATTGTGGGAAGGTTTCCTAGAAGACTAGTTGTTACAGTCACAAAGGGGGACCAGTGCCTATTGACCTGAATACTCAACAGCCAAGCAACCAAATCCTATAAACATCTATGTTGTTTAACAATGGAAAAGTTCACATCTTGAAACGAAGTTGCTCTGAAGATAAAATCTATTCACACAACAGCATTTATAAAACTATATTGTTAAAACTCTAAACCTAAACTCAATATTTATGTGTGGACAGCAAAGAAAGAATTGCACAGAGAATGCAACGTTTTGAATCATGACATAGAGCCACAGCAAAACATGCACAGAAAATGCGTGGCCAGCTGCAAACCTTGACACTCTATATGATGTCTGCAAGAATGGGCACACTGAATAGATGTATATGTATAAATAAAAGAGTACATAAAGAGTGACATCACAAAACAATTCATTCAAAAGAGCTGTTTCTTGGTGTAGAAGTACTTGACTAGGCCTGCATAGAGCCCTGACCTTTTCAATCCAGGGATGAACAGCAACGGCAACTACAAACCAAGCCTTATCATCCAACAGCTGCCCCAGGGCTCAATTCCTGTTTCTGGAAATATATCACCACAAACATGTTCTCAATAATTGTGGGAAGCTTTCCCAGAAGAGTAGTTGTTTCACTCACAAAGGGGGAACAGGGCTAATAGACATGTTTTTGGAATGAGATGTTCTTTCAGATGTGATATTCAGTTGTCCACATATTTTTCTTGAGAGTCAACTTGAGAATCATTGATAATTAAGCATGTAATTAGTAGAGACTGTAAGGTGGGCTAATGTTATTCTGTCCTCTACTGCCTCACCTGTCCAGGTCATCTTTCTTGAGCTCGTAGTTTCGAAGCACCCGAAGAAGCTGGACATCCTGGCTGAGGAAGGCGGGGGGTAGCAGGCCATGAATGCCCAGCTGCAGCCGCTCCTCCAGGGAGAACGCCATACCCTAACAAAACAAACAAACATGCTGCTTACATAAGCATTCAGAATTACCATTTATTTGAATGATTAAGATTTCATTTGAGTTTTCAGTTTGAGAGAATTTTAGGCACACACACACTTGGACAGGGAAATAAACAGATACCATTTTATACTGATAGTGTGTGTGCTTGTAACAGCAGCATAAAGAAGGCAAACTGCAGCTATAAGGCTAAAGTTGCTAACAAACACTGGAACTCAATAGTCACCTAAATCTTCCAAAAGAATTTCATAAAAATATTGCACCAAAATTCCTCTTACCACACTCAAAACACATGGAGATATTCATAGAGGTGGCACAGACTTGTTAATGCGGTTTAGGATATTGTGACGAGCTGGCAGTGGGACTGGCTCCCGTGAGTCTTTGGGGTTTTAAAATGAGGCCGTTTGGGGGGTGGAAACTGGTTTTTGGCGGGAGAAAATTTAAATTGTGTTGGGGGAGGAGTTTTGTGGGCAAACTCCTCAGTTGGGGTGTAGCCAGCGTTGAGGCTGGACATAAGCTTGGTGTGGGAAGTTTTGGCTATTTGCAGGCTGTGTGGAAAAGCCAGTAAAGCCAAGAGTTTTGAAGATTTCCAGTGTCTGTCGACTCTCTTTCTCACGCTCACCACAATATGGTCCTCTAATTTATGAATGCATTGTGACTACCAGCCCTTAGTGTTTTTTTTCCATTTTATAGCTCTCAGTGAGTCACAATTTGTCCTAAACTACACTGACAAGTCCATGCCACCTTAATGAAGACGTTACTGCAGTTTCCACAGGTTGAGAAAAGCTTTGGCAATGTAGTTTCATGGAAACAATTTAAGCTATTTGGGTGACTAGTGAATTACAGTGTTTGAAAGCAACATGAGCATGGCAGCGGCAGTTTTAAACAAAACCTAGCAGTTTTAAACAAAAGCAGCCAAATTTGTATACCAGTGCTTTTGGGCTACATCTACGGCAAGTGAAAATGTGTTTTAAACCCGCATGTAAAGAGATTTGCAAACACAAATATGTATTTGAATGACTGGACAGGATTTTTCCTATCCTATAAGAAAACTAAATCTAACTAAATGACATGGAACTTTAAAGACAACTTAATTAGCTTCTTTAAGTAGTTAGGAATAGCTTCTGGTAGCTTCTGGAATTCAAAAGCAAATAATTGAATGCTATTTAATGCTGTCTATGAGGCAGCTGAAAACAATACAATAGTATAAGCAAATAATTTGAAATTAATTAATACACAATAGTAAGACACTACACTGCTGATCTATTACATCTACAACCACTACTACTGGGCCTTTACCTGAAAACTCAACAGCAGTGTGACCAAATCCTGTAAACCAAAGTTGCTCCAAAGGTCAAATTCACACAACAGCATGATACACACAGAACCGTGGCAACACATACACAGAAACTTTGTGTGGCCAGCTGCAAACCTTAACCTTTACCCTGACCTTTCCAAAATGGCCCCGAGCTAACACTCCATTAGGGAGCGTCACTCCATAAGAAGTTACACTCACAGCTGTGGAGGGCACTCCTAATGAATGGAGAGAGTATAAACACAGGGCTAAACTTTAGCCCTTGTCACTCTCCTGGAGAAGGATAAAGCTGTCATCACCAATGGCAACAGAAACATTGCAAATTTTGCTGTGCTGTCATAGCTTTTCACTTACAAGTGGATTCCTTAACCAATGATAAGACTGGTGTGGCTTGTCCTACCCACACAGCTTTTATAAAACTAATGTCATCCTGTGGCGTCACTCAGTCGGCGCTAACCTTGCAAAACCTAGCTAGCAAGCTAACACATCTGTTGTCCGTCTGTTCGTCCATGCATCGGTGCATCCGTGCGTTCATTCAACTTGCCGTGCCAGCAATCCCTGGTAGCACACCCAGCAGTAAAGCAAATAAGAACTTTAGTAAAGTGGTTTGGTGTGGTGGCGCAAAAGCACTTTAATTATGTCAACAGGGAGGATTTCATTTTTGGTTTGTTCAATTCGTGTTATGGTGGCAAAGATTTAGGCATGGCAGGGTGCAACAGAGAAATGTTACCAGAGGAAATACTGTAATAATAATAATAGTCAAGCATAGACAAGGTCGAGGAAAAACAGCAGCAAATTCAAAACTGAAACCATCTTCATAGACTATACTTTGATATTTTAAATGGAATTACACTGAATATCACATTTTTGTGGTGTGAAATGGTGCACTGTAGATGAACTTACTCTGATTTCTGATCAGTAACAGTAATACAAACCAGGTGTTGCAATGTCTACAACCCAAATATAGTTATTTGCTTTAAAATGTACTTAATCTGTGTGAACTGTTCACACTGTGTGCTGTCATGTGGTGTGTTCACACGTGACTATAAGGGGCCACTTTAGCTTAGATGTAAAATTGTGACTTTGCTTTTGCACAGAAGAACAAGACACTATTAAATGGTTTGAGATAATTCTGATACATTTCTGTTCTGGAGCAGATCAGGATAATAACATTTTGAGTGGTCTGAATGGCAAAAAGCCACATGAAATCCAACTTTTGAGAAACCAAAATTCAATCAGATTCAAGTTACATTTGCATGTGGTCTAAAACAGAGTCACGAGTTCTACCAAGGGCAGTGATAACGAAGCCGCAGTCACTTTAGAAATGTCAAGAGTCAAGAGACTCCTCGGCCTGAAAACCTTCTGTAACTGGATCCTGGACTTCCTGACTGAGAAACCATGGCTAACCAAGATTGGGAGCAACTTCTCCCGCACCCCCACCATGAACACAGGGGGCCCCCCATGGCTGTGTGCTTAGCCCTCTGCTGTTTACAGTGCTGACCTACAAATGTGCTGCAACACACAGTTCAAACCATCATCAAGTTCACTTATGACACAACCGTGGTGGGTTTGATCACGAAAAACAACAAGGTGGTGTGAAGAGAGGCGGTGCTACAGCTAATGGACTGGTACAGAGCCAACAACCTAGGAATCTCTGAATGTCAACAAAAAAAGAGATAATATTTGTCTTCAGGAGAGTATGCTGTGAATTCTCTACTGAACATCAATGGCTCCTCAAAGGCAATCGTTCCTTGATCCTTGTGTTGATTCTCAACACCATCTCCATCACCATGAAGGCGCAGCATCTCTACTACCTGCAGACACCAAAGAACAGCACAGCACACCCCACTACACAGTCCCCACTACATTCTACAGAGGGACTATATAGAGCATTCTCTCTAGCTGCATCCTGCCTTTGTACAGTAATTGTGCCACATATGATTGCAAGACCCACCAAAGAATGGTAAATACGGCTGAAAAGATCTTTGGGGGGCCCCTCCCCTCTATTACAGACATTTATATCACATGCTGCATCTATAAGACCACCAGCATTATGGATAACCAAACCCACACCCCTCCTACACCTTCTTCTCCCTCCTTCCAGGGAGCAAGTCCCATCCACCCACCCTTCCAGGCCATCAGACTCCTACATCGAACAGAATAAAAACTGAACATCAGCTTGTGAACGGCTTTCTTTTCTCCCAATCACATGCCACAGGCATACACACACTAAACTGTTTCACATACACAAAAAAATCCTCACCTATCTTTGTAAATGCCTATCATGTATTACATACTATAAATTTACTCTAAATACTGTTGGTGTTATTTGAACGTTATTTATTGTTGTCCATCACAAACTTTGCTTTTTTATACACTTTAAATACTCTGCTGCTCAAAAAGTGCATAATATTCACTCTGTTGACTGCAATTTATGTTGTTTTGTCCTGTATTGTTCTGCTGCTCTAGTGGTTTTACACTCTCTCTAACAGTCCTGTGGGTGAAACTCGTATAATCTCGCAGTGTTCGGGTTTTTGTTCTTTGTGTTGCACCATGGTCCTGGAGGAATGTAATTCCATTTCACTGTGCACTACGTATATGGCTGAAATGACACTAGACACCTATTTGACTCAACTTGGCTCTATAGAAACATATACAAAATAATATATATACTATATATATAATAATATAATATAATAATATAATTAGAGGTGGGCATCGATTAATTTTTTTTAACGCCGTTAATCGCATGGAATCTTCGCGTTAGTTAGAGAATGGAAGTCGCTTTGGATAAAAGCGTCTGATAAATGTAAATATAAAAAAATATATATAAATATAAAATAAATAATAATCAAACCATTTCCATGAATTTGAGATTTAACAACTTATAAAAGCCGTACAAACAGATTACAAAACAGTCTTTTTGTGTGGGTCTGGGATTTTCCTCAGCCTTTTTTTGTTTGAGCTCTAGCTTGTTGGGTGTTAAACACTATAAGTCATAATTGTTAATAATTGGTTTTACTGAGGAGTAAGGTTTGTGTTGATTTAAAGCTTATAAAGATGATACTGATAGATCTATTTACAGTCCAAACGATGCAACTGCTCCACCCTAGTTGGTGTGATGCGAGGTGTTGCGGGGGCTGAACACTAAAAAGTGTCTATAAATACTAAATACTAACTTCAGTTATAGCAAAACTGCACCCAGTGTCAGTAAAGTAGAATCTGTCAGTTTCAGCGTTAAGGCTCTTAAAGGACAGCAGTAACTAAAACGACTAAGCATGCAGCAGCAGCAGATCGTCCAGCTTTGGTGCTTAAAGCACATGGGAGTCATTGTGAGAGTGAAATTCGAGAGCAGGGCAGAAGGAGCTGATTATACAGATCTGGAAATTTAACTGATAAGCTTTATATGGGCTGCCAAACTGCTTCACATTGAGAAAATGAAGATATGAGTTAACCTGAACCACAGATCCTTTATCTCCTTCCTCCTCCCTCCAGCTGCATGACGGCCTCACTTTCTTCTCTCCCAGCTGCTCAGTCCTTTAATGACTGTTGGGAATTACAGAATTTCAGTCTTGGGCCTCTAGAATACTTCCCACTGAGAACCTTGCTTGAAAGCCGTTCTTTATTTATATATTTATTTATATATTTATTTATTGCTTGTTTTCTTTTGAACTTGGAAACATTTGGCTTTGATGGCCATGTATGGTCTTTTATCAGCAAGGAAAATCAAGGCTTTCATGTTTGACCGTAATGGTCGGCTAATGGCTCGGTTTCCGCTGAGCTGTACGTTCAGAGAGGTGGAGGCATTGGCTGGAGCACAGTGGCCGTACCCTCGAAGGCCAGATTACACGTTAGCATGTATCGTAGCGCCCCCACTGCTCAAAACCTGCAGGCCGCAGCACATGTTGGCACAGGACGGGCAGCTTTAGATGTGGTCAGTGGCGCATGTGGAAGCGTTCACGCATTCCTGCCCTGCCCTGCCCAGCCCCTCAATGCGCTGTCGGCAAGTGCATGTGGCGTGGCTCTAGTAGCACAAACTATCTAAAGCTCAGAACATCCTGACCTACCATTTCCCAAAAGCACTCTACGATAAACTCCAATATTCATATATCCCACATTGACACAAAATGTATCAAAAATAAATATACAAAAATATATTTACATTTTTACAGTGTACTTTTTATATTACTTGCTTATTTTGTTCTATCCACTTTGCTGCTGTAACAATACATATTACCCACCTTTGGGACTAATAAAAAAGGGTTACCGTGTGAGGCCAGTTTTCTGTTTTTGTGTTTGTTTTCTGTTTTGTATTCTGGAGGACTTTAAAGTTGATATGTGTTCTGGTTTTTGCTTGTGTCACGTGTCTTGTGTCTTATAGTTCTTTTGTAGTCCTTGCCACGTGTGTTCACCCTCACCTGTTCCCTGTTTGTGTTCCCCAGGTGTCTCGCATTTTCCCCAGTCCTGTCTGTGTAT
>JBBPDH010217410.1:0-13226 GCA_037974565.1 Clupeocharax schoutedeni
CGGATCGGCAGATATCCAAATTTAGAATATCGGTATCGGTATCGGACATAAAAAAGTGGTATCGGGACATCTCTAGTAATGAGGTAATGACCTATTAATCATGTTTTTGTGTTTTGGTCAAAAAATGTCTTAAAATGCCAATTTCAATAGTGTAAACCCTAAATATGCCCCCAGAGACAGCTACAGAGAGAGAGGGTTGTTTGCCCATTCATGCGAACTGAATTTCTTTCCATTTTCTTCACAGGCGCAGCTTTTAGTAACGCAAGGATATTGTCACGGTCTCGCGAGATCTCGTCACACCCCTAATATTTACATAATAATTGAACCACTGAAAAACACATTCTGGTGTCCAGTTAATAATAATGTCAATCTAGGATCGATTTCAATCTCGCTTTCTAGATTCTTGCAACAAACAAACAGGCGTTTTGCTTGTGTTTGTCTAGTTGAAATCCTCAGTCTCTTAGCTTTCCCTAAACACTTTTTACAACAGCAGTGAATAATAGATGACCTCATTATAACAGTAGCTCTTAACAGATAAAGGCAGTATACTGTGTATGATATTCATGAATATAATAGCAACAATTATTACAATAAGTGCTTCTGAACATTATCAGCAGTTAACTTAATTTGGTGCATGTTCTGCAAGTCATACCTTGAGGTGCTGTAGCTGTCTGCGATCGTCCTCCAGCTGCCGTTTTTTGTTCTCAATCTCTGTTTGCTTCTTTCTCTTCTCCTGAGAGTCAAATACAACCTCATTACAATTCCTTTACAGGTTTGAGAGAGAAACAGGGCTTGGTCATCATGTGGAGATAAGCAAAGTAACAAACATGGATGGGTATCGTTTCGGGCTGTAACGGTATATGTATTCGTACCGAACCATCACGGTACATGGGTCACGGTTCGGTACAAGGGGTCTTTTGGAGAATACACGGTACGACTGAGAAGACGCGATTGAAGTAATCACAGAGGGACCAAAAAGCTCAAGTAAATCATAAACCTGGATTGAAGTGTGGTGCAAAAGTGCCACCTACTGGCGTAACACTTACACATACATGAAAATATAAGCAAGAGTGTGTTTACTGGTTAATACACTGCTGTTTATTTCAAATAAACAGAAAACAAACCAAGCCTCATTCTTTAGAACTTTTTGTTGCTTAACTTCGCTTTATCGTGAACCGTACCAAACCGTGACCCCAAAACTGCGGTACGTAGGGGTGTACCGTTACACCCCTACTATCGTTAGGATTTTACTGATGAAGATATCGATACTGCTGCTGCTAATCTATACTGATACTTAACAATACTCTTACTGATACTACTCTCCATGATTTGGTGTGAAAAATAAATTAAAAAAAACACATGAAAATCCCCTTCTGAATTTGTAAGTTTGTTGTCTCTAATTAATTTTTTGGCGAAAGACATAATATCAACCAAAAGAAAAAACATCAAGAAAAAAAATGTTACATAAAAGTTATAAATTGATTTGCATTTCACTGAATTAAATAATTATTTGATACCCAAGCAAAACATGGCGTAGTACTGGGTGGAGACTGGCTTGGCCACTCCAGGACCTCAATGTGCTTCTTCTTTAACCTCTCCTAGCTACCTTGGAAGTATGTGTTCTGGCTGAGGTTCTTGTCCAAGATTTTACGGTATCAATTGGCGCCTAAAGAAGTCATTCTGTACCCTTAGAAGAAAAACATCCCCAAGCATGATGTTTCCACCTCCATGCTTGACTGTGGAGATGTTGTTCCTTGGGTCATACTCAGCATTTCTCTTCCTTCTCACACGGCGGGTCAAGTTGATGCCAAAGAGCTCGATTTTGCTCAGCACTTTCTCCTAAGCCTTCTCTGAAATCATTAAGCTGTTGACTGGCAAAGTTAAGTTTGGCTATACATGAGTGTTCTTGATCCATTATGATACAGTGAGTAACCAGTGGTGTTCTTAGTGACTGTGGTCCCAACTGCCTCCTCCCATGTAGTTCTCGGCTGATCCCTCACCTTTCTCATGATCATCCTCACCGTATGAGGCAAGAAAGTGCATGGAGCTCCAAACTGAGGGCAATTGAGGGACATTTTATATTCCTTCCATTTCCTAATAATCGCACCAACCGTTGTCATCTTGTTACCAAGCAGCATAGGCATACAGCCAATCTGTGGGAGCCAGAAGTCTGGCTAGGTAAGGAATCAAATACTTACTTCATTCTATATCTGCAAATCAATGTATACCTTTTAGGTATTTTTCTTGATTTTTGGTTGATATTCTGTCTCTCTCTATAAAAATGAAACTAATATATATATTAGGGCTGCACAATATATCGCAAATTTACTGTCATTGCAGTACTAACATGCGCAATATATATATCACATTTTTGACTGAACTGTAATAAATCACCAAAAAAGGACAAAAAAAATCACTGGGCAGTTTTGTCATCTTCTGTGCTGCTGTTATAGATTGTTCCTTTTGCTATTTTTTTCTGCCTATGTACTTACTATAATTCAAATCAAGTTTACATGTATTCATTTTAAGATTTAAAATTATTTAAAAAAAAATTTACAAACATTTTTCAACAATGTTCAATGGTTCAAATATTTTATGGGAGGCATTAAAATGCCCTGTTTAAGTAAATTCTTTAAAAAAAAAAACATGTTGGAATGGAAATATTGCATTTAATTTTTTTCCTGCATGGATTAGTCACAACTATCGCATATCGCATGTTTTCCTAATATCATGCAGCTCTAATATATACACACACACACATACACTTTACTTTCAGTCTCTTTATATATACATATACACTTGAATACACACACACACACGATTACAGTCTACTGAAAAGTGCAAAATTATACAGCAGCTCCTGAACTGTATTCAGAAGACTTTATGTATTTATTTCATTTTTGCTCTGTCTGTGCATCTCTGCTGTCTGTGCAGATCAGTACTGTTGGGGTGCAAAATGTCCTTTTGGTTCCTTCCTGTAGCGAGTTGAGTCTGAGGAAACAGGAGTGTGGACAAGACAGGGGGCTGTATAAACATAGTTTTGGGTGGGCCTGAGAAAAACATCACATAAAAGAGCAGAAGTCCCCCCTCTGGCACCAGAGAAAGGATACAGAGACTGAAACGTGACTTTATACATGCTACTGTTTACTCACTGTTTGGCCCGAAAAACACCTCGGCACAAATATCATCACAGTTTAAAGCACTCCTGATTCATTCAGAGTGACTGTTAATGACCAGCTTTCTCTCAAAACTAAAGTTAAAGGAATGGTTTTATGAAAAGCTACCCAATTTCATCACTAACCACAGAAGTAATCAATCAGCTAAGACATGTTTGGAGTCCATTTCACCCCTTTAGTTAAGAACTGGGGCTACAAGCTAACAAACACTAGATTCCAATCGACACACAAATAACTTCCTTAAAAAAACACCACCAAAACTTGGCACACACTTGATGAGGTGGTGTAGGACACAATATGACTGTGCTATTACAACCATTTCAGACAAGACCAGCGGTGATATTCACAAAGAAGAAATAATTAAATCTTGGATGATGTTCATTGCCTCCTCTTGGGATTGGCTGAGGTGGCTGAAAGTCACTTTGGTGATAAATTTACATTAAAAAAAGCTTTAGGCAGTTTAATATTTTTTTAGCTAAGTCAACAATGGACTATTGTAAGTCTGCCATATCCTTTATTTAACTGCTTTATGATCAATTCATAAGGAGTTAAGCCAAACAAAATCAAATGTACACAATTTTAGGACAAATGATGATGCTCATATCCACCACTGTGGTTTTACGGCTTTTGTGGTTTCTGATGGTCTACAACATGCTGTCATCTACCGAAATGGACGAACATGCTTCATATATAAAGACAGTAGTAGCTGGAATTTTGCCTATTTTTACAGATAACTATGTCATTCAGGATCAGTCAGTTTAAGACAACTTACCAAATGAATGTTGCTTGAGGAAAGTGTGTGATATTGCTATGCAGTTTGCATTACACTAATGAATGAGGTAAAAGCTAAAATCACTTTGCATGACATTACATTTGCCTCATAGCTCCAGTGAAATCTAGTGAAGCAAAGCTTAGGACCCCAGTGGTGCCTTGGGCAATCAGCTGTATAGTGTATAAGTAAAACTGTGTCTGATTTTTCTCCAAACTTTAACAAGTCTGAGGGCCTTAGGTGCACATGTGGCGTGAGCATCTGACTTACTGCTAATGCCTGGAGCCTCTCCTGCTGTGACAACGCCTCAGACATCCTGCCAGAGAGAGAGAGAGAGAGAGAGAGAAAATGAGTGAGAAGCATCTTTAAGGAAGACAATGGAGTGAGAGGGAAGCCGTGTTTCCTTCTCGAAAGCAATCTGCTCTGTTTTCACTGCGGCATCCGGAGTCTCTGTGCATTTTCAATAAGCTGAAGAGTCTGAATGGATCTGAATAGGGAGGAATTCAGTTCCTTCCTTTTGCCTAAAGTCCCTCCAGCTCTCTGATTTGCAGATTAACATGCACACGCAAAAACACACATCAACACTAGAGCAAAACACGTACAGAAACACAAACATTAACATTACAGCCTTTTTAAAATGAATATTTTTGTAAGGTCATGCACACACACACCCCGATCAGTCAAAGCGTGGCAATTCAGAGACAGCTGAAGTGAGTCATATTGATCATCTCTGTTTAATGGCTTTTGCCAGGGGGTGGGTCATATTAGGCAGCAAGTGAACAGATGAGGTGTGGGAAGCAGGAAAAATGGGAATATGGATCTGAGTGACTTTGACAGGGGCCAAACTGTGATAACTAGTAGCTGGGACAGATTCTCCAAAACAACAGGTCGTGTGGGGGTTTCCAGTATACAGTGGTTAATACAGTGCTAGAAGGGCAACCAGTCAACCAGTGACAGTCACTGATGAACAAAGGGAGTGAATGTTAGTCTGTTTGGTCTGATCCCACAGAAGAGCTACTGTAGCACAAAATGCTGAACAACTTAATGCAGGATATAATAAAAAGGTGTCTGAACACAAAGTGCATCATAGCTTGCTATGTATACAGCTGCGTAGCCACAAACCAGTCTCCATGCTAATTCATGTCTACCACCGAAAGCCCCAACAAAAGGGCATGTTAGCGTAATAAGAGGGTGAGCTGATGAATAACATTTTCTTTTACATCATGTGGATCATTTGTGTGTGTTGCTTTCCTGGGAAAGAGATGGCACCAGGATGTAATACACAAATAAGATCCACATGATGTAAAAGAAAATGTTATTTTTAGATGGCAGAGGCAGGGTGACGCTCTGGGCAATGTACTGCTGGGAAATCTTGGAACCTGGCATTCATACAGAGTTTAACATGTACCACCTAATGGCAGTGACCTCTTTCAGCAGGATCTAGCACCCTGCCATACAGCAAAAATAGTTCAGGAATGGGGTTTTATCATTTTCCCTGCTCCCTTGCCCTCTGAGAACTAATTTAAGATTCTTGTTCAATAATTCAGGCTTCTAGTAGTCAGTATTCTGCTCCCTGGGCTCACATTGTATACAGCACAGGGAAGTGGAATAGAATTTTACCTCAGGAGTGCTCACTGTATCTTGGCTGTAATTTCAGCCGTGTGCAACACATGTCTGAAAAGATTTTCAATCTTGGTAACCGTGTCACAGCCCAGATGTGGATGTTCAGACTGTGCGAAATGCCTACAACAGGCCAAGCACTTTGACACTTAATACTGACTCTGAGAAGAATAACTGCAACAGCTGACTCCCTTCCAGATCAGTCTAGAATCAGAAAGAGCTGAACTGTGGAGGATTGCAGTGAAGTGTTACAGCTGAGTCAAGATGGCACATTCCATTGGAGAGCGGGAGGAGAAATGAAGATCTAGACAAAAGGTAACATGACAGACTCTCATGAGAGCAACTCCACAAGAACTCTGTAGGCAATTGCAATATTCCTAGAAATGTTTGAGCAATTCTCATTTAATGCCAACCACAACAGCAAACAACACAGCAAGTCCCACTACACTGTACGACTCAAGCTACATTCACGCTGGCCAAGTCTCTGGATTCATGCTGCTGGATATCAACAAGATCTAAATGGTTCATTTCATGGAAAATCTCATTTTTTATATAAAAGAGTTTGCTGAAGTGCATAAACACTGTTAAAATTACCAAAACATGTCACTCCTCAGTACATGTAGACCTCCTTTGGAAACAAAGCTGCAAAAACAGCCAGTGTTGAATTGTGAGTTCACAAAATTATAGTACATTTACATATACCTGCAAATTCCACCTTATTCCTGAATGAGGCACCATACAGGGCAGCCAATCAGAAAAGAGAATATGGCAGAAGTGAAGAGATAAGACCTGCGCATTTGTCGTGTCAATTCTTGCATACGTACCGCTTATGTAAATCCCTGCTTAAAACCATACATACATTACAGTGGGGGTTTCTGGTCAAAATTCTTGGTGAAACAAACCACCCTTTATCCCTGGAGCGCTATGAAACAAACTCAGTTCCTACGAAACAAACTCAGAACTTCAACTCCATGTTTTGCTTTTGCTGCCTCACATTATGATATATATTCTCGCTCCTGCTCTTCCCACTGGCCACAGTGTTATGCCAGTCATTTTGAAGTGGAGAACTACCCAATCACAGTAGGCAGTCACCTGTTTCACGGGTGGGACTTATTTACCATTAGAGTCCATTGAAACCTCGAAAATCCACGAGCCGCCGGGGCCTGAAGATTTACATGGAAATGAATGGAGCCGCCATTCAAATGTTTCACTGAAATTCTCTGTTTCACCGCGGGTGGGGGTGGCGCTGTGTCACGTTAAGATTACTTCAGGAAAATAAAAACAAACAAACAAAAATAAAAAGAGGTTTCGACCTCTTTAAACCCCTCTACACCACTGGTCCGAAATGATGAAGCTGACTGTACTGTGAGCTGTAAAATAAAATTTCTCTTTAGATTGAAAACTTTTATTAACCTTTTGCTTGCGCTCAAGTCTAGAGAACAACATATGTGTGACCTAAGCATGAAGACTTAAAGGGAGCAGGTGCATTGGGAGCAAGGATCTCCATGACCAGCACTGAGAATCACTGCATCAAAGGGGGGGAGACCAAACTCATCCCAAATCTGAAGTCTGACACCCCGCTGCTCCAACACCGACAGATGCACGCACCACCCTCTCACTTCTTCGTATGGGGCCGCTGTACATTTCCTAAAAGGAATCCAGACAGGCTGTCTGAGCCTCTGGACTTCAGCCGTGCTGCGAGGGATGGAGGGTCAGAGCGTTTGAAAGATGAGGAGGTTCGCCACGAGGGAGAAGAGGAATGCGTGGATTCTGCCCTTGCCCTGCCCCAATTCCCCGACACCCTGCAGACCGACATGTGTTTCCCATCCAACCAACCCCTCCGCCCCACACACGCTCCCAACACCACTCCACATATAACACACACCACTTGTACAAACAGGAGGCAAAAGTGAAAGAGCGTGGAGAAGAATGAAACTCTACAATGCTATTCTTGGTATGTTGTAGGCCTGCTACATCTAAATAAGTGGTCTGTCTTTATTTAATGATTTCCTTTGACCCTCCTCTGAGTATACAACTGGAAGGCTCCTAGACATTAGATTAAATGTCTGTTCCTCAATCTAATGTAGCTGTATAGGGCTGGTGTGAATAACATTTAACAGGCTTTGAATGTACATATTTCCAAATCCACACAAGTGCTTAAAATCACACAAAGTCACCACCACTCGTGCACCATATGCTGCTTTAGAAGCTGCAGTTGTGGCCCCACATTCAAACACAGTTCTTATGTAGACGTTAAGGTGTGACACATGTGAATAGTTTCAATCAACAATCAGGGCTTTTCTTTTAATTAGTTGCCATTTCATGTTTTTTTTTATTATTATTATTATAACGAAAAGCAGCAGGGAACATCTAGCTATAGCTACAAAGAGCCGGTGGAAGATTTTTTTGGAACTTCAGACCCAAGGAGGACAACTATGGATGCAGCAGCAGAACCCAAATCAACTGCCAGATTTTGCCAAAGGTTCTTAGTTAGGATCACCCAACTAGTTCACTTATTTGTTGGATATTTTTCCACAGTCACTTTCCTTTTTTACAGGTCTTCACGGAGAAGATATATTGCAGACTAAAACAATTCTGTCTTCAAAAATAGACAAAACCTCTAAATTAATCAAATCAAACCCTAGAAGATTGGAATTAAATAAGTGTCCAAGTCATTACTGAATAGTTTACAGTAGTAATATTAACAACCTGCAGTGCTTAATTATTTCCTTGTCATTTGGAAATTGTCAATATTTTTCTCTACGAAATTAAACTATAAAATGAAATATCAATATATACCAGGATGTTTCCTTTAAATACATGTTTTAAAGCCAAATGTGACACAAAGCAAGTAAATGTGCTGGATATGACCAAACACACAGACACAAACAGGCAACAATGCACAAAAATATGACACTGTGCATTTTGCAGAATGGACATTCCATAAACTCTAATGCTGCCACACTGAACACCCAGACTGTTTGGAGATAACCCCCAGCATTCAACACCCCAACAGATCCATTCTGGTCATCATGTTTTGGGTCATTGTTCAAATTTTGTTTTGAAAATATTACCTGACAAAATTTAAGTGGTATCACAAAACTGAGTACCAGGTGAAATGCACTATAGGTGAATACATACACTCCTAATACATATTTTCTTTCAAAGCAATGTATCATTTCAATTAATTCAATTAATTAATTTTATATACACCATTAGGAGTGGGTTTCAGAAATACCAAAAACATTAATGCTATGATTATTACCACCGTTATCGGAGAAATAATTATGTTGCTTCCACTCCAGACATTCCAAATTGTTACAGTTGCATATACAGCATTTTACACAAAACGGGTTGATATAGAAGCATAGAGTGGTAATTTCAGTCAGGACTAATGCAAGGACTTCCCATCCTATTTATGTCAGTATCCAAACACACATGCCAAGCCTTCAAAGCCCTCAGTGCTTGCTCCATCTAATTGTAATCAGGTGCTAACGATCAGAGTCATGCTAAGCTGCGCCTGACCAGTTCAGAACACACAGGCTGGCTGGCTCAGGCGTGCCCACTCAGCACATTTCACCCCGGGGATGACACGACAGGATGCAGCACAAAACGCTGCAGAGCTCGGCCCACCGGCTCAATAATGCACAGAGCTGCCACAGCAAAAACAGGGTCCCTTACAAAACACACTCAGGACCTGAACACTGAACAAGGGACACGCCGCAGCTCGTTTTCTGCAGCAAGGCGTTCGGGGTTAGTGGGTCAGTGTCAGCGCACTGAACATTACATAATGTCCACTGGTGCAGTCAGCATCTTGGCCACATTCTCCTCTTCCGAGGGACAGTCAGCTGCAGACTCGGAGTCATTCAGGAAATGAGGATCATATGTCTTGCAGTTACTAATTCCCAGCCCGTCACATGCTTATTAGCTACAACTTGCACAAACAATGGCAGGGTCTCAGGGTTAGTCTGGTCATCAGGCAGAGGGAGGTCATTCCAGCACCAGAGCTTCACAGAACACTTAATGTGGCAAATCATGATGTTTGCTGTGGACATGTCTGAAATGCTTTGCTTTTCTTCATATGTATATAAGAACTAAACTACACCTGCAGTTTATGTAAAGTTTCTAATTGTCATATGTGAACACACCATAGCACGGTGTGAACAGCATGAAACTGTTCTCTGCATTTAACCCATTCATCAAGTGAGGCAGCAGGCAGCCAGGAACACAGCTCCCACAGCTTGTGGGTGGACAGTATCTTGCTCATTAATTCTTCAGTGGTGCCACTAGCAGTCATGGGATTTGAACCCACAACCTTCTGATTACAGGGGGTACTTCCTAACCACTAGGTACCAGGGGCTACTCAGTTTCAGTGATATCTTTAACCATGTATTATACTATTATCAAAATTAAAACCATAAACCCAATATCTGAGTTATCCAAATCAGGGTTGCGAGGGCTGCTGGAGCCAGTCCCAATGGTCATAGGCCAGAGAAACTCACACATCCAGTCACACCTAGAACAAATTTAGTGTTTTGAGGTAACCTGATGTGCAAGTTTTTGGACTGTAACCGGAATACCTGGCTGAAGGCAACGAACACACGGGAAGAAACTGCAAAGTCCACACAGAGAGAACCCTGGGCAGTCCCGTCTGGGAATCAAACCCATAAACTTCCCATAAACGTTATTTCCTGGCTAATATTTTGTAGGTCCCCCTCATGCCACCGTGGCTCTGACCTGCTGAGGCATGGATTCTGACACAAATGGGAATCAGCTGTAGGACACACTGCTAGTATGTGCTGTTTTAGAATGGATTTTACTGGCTGGGGTGTTTTTCTCTTCCCTCCCCCTCTGATATCTGCTTCACTATTTTCCACTGGTATTGGTTCGATATCAGTGGATTGCTGATAATGATCAACAATCTATACAGAGTGCAGATCTACAACCATCTTATTCTCTTCCAAACAATACACCACAACTAGACGGAAATAAAAGGAAATTACAAACCAATGAAATATGCATTTCTGGTGCACTCCAGAGGAAAAGCCTGACTGAATGCAAAAGCCATTTGTTTTTTAAGGCCAATTAAACATCTGTTGTAGATGCCACATTTACAGGCTGCATGTGCAAATTCAGAATAGCAATCAAATCCTCCTCACCTGTCACATGCTCAACTAGCACAAACAACAGCAGGGTCTCAGGGCAACTCTGGCCATCAGGTCACTACTGTACCACAGTGCATGATGCAAATACGCACTGAAAGAGATATGCTATATTTGCTGATTATTTCAAATGTAATTATAAATCTTGCCACCTACCTATAGTAAACACAGCTTACCAGCCAGCGCAAATATGGTCTATCCAGGGATCCCTGGGGACCAATTTAAAGATCATTGTCTAAACTAGTTCAAAGCTCTTAACACATCTGGTACAGAATCACAGGCTGTGTGAATCTACAGTTTGGGCTAGATGTAAATCAGCTCTTTACCAGTTTGTGCTCTTCTCATGGACTATTGGTGATGCTGTCGCTTGTCGACCCACAAAAGTCCAAAATATGAAGTGAATATCTAGAATAACACCCTATTTGCTAAATCATTTTTCAAAGTGAGAGAGAGGGCAGGATTAGACCTACTAGCCCATTTATGCCAATCGCCCCTGGTCTCTACTTTTTGGCCTGAATCTGTAAAACTCTGCCACTGGATTTTTCACATTAGTAGTCCTGAATAACAAAGTCAGTCTTACAAAAGGCATCTTTAAAACAGCCTATAGTACAGTTTGGAAAAATACCTCCAATATATCGCCAATTTTATTATTGCCCCACAGAACTCATTTTGACTTTCTGCCACTTAAAAAAAAAATTCATATTACTTCACAAACAAACATGTCCTGCAACAGCTGCATGTGCAACTGAACAATACCTTTTTCTCAAATGCCCTACATTTTTAAAACTAATCATATCTTACATCAATTAAGCTTCAATCAAAGCTCTGTGCTCTCCTGGTCAAAAGCACCTCTGAAGAAGCTGGAATTCAAGGCATTTCGTATGCCTTTAGAATCATTTCATCATTTCAGACACGCAAGTGAGCGAAAACAGATGTTTTTCCACTCAACTCAGAAGCACTTCTTACTGGCCCACCGACCTGAACACTGCACTCTCACTTCTTCCCCTGCTTTCGCAGTTAGATCATTTCATGCCTTTAAGCGGATTTCAGCGAGACAGCCACTCGGAGCGTCTTCGAGGAAGGGTATGGTGAGTGCTGGAGGAAGCAGCTAAGAACAAGTGACAAAGAATGGCTTTGAAAAGCACATGATGCTTTCAGAGCTTTTATGAGGCCGTGCCAAAATTGTCCTTAAGACAAATCAGCATTGAGAGATGTTAAAGAGCCTTTATCATGGGTTTCTTCCCTCTTTTAATTACACTTTAAACATGAACTGATGCAGGAAGTGTCCAAATGTACCATTGTACCATTCGCCTTCTTAGTCTATATTAAGTTACCAAAACAGACCCTTTTGAATTCAACATTTGTCACATGATGTCACCAAATAAATGGATCACATATCTGACTATTCAGTCTTGTTGAAATTATAAGGCACATTGCAGCTCAAAAGACAAGCAGAACAGAGGTAGATGTAAATCAGTTTTAAAGGTGTAGTAACCAGCCTTTTCAGTTCTAAAAGATGAAAAATAAGGTTGGGGAAAATAACAGCATAATAATGCATTACTGTCATTTATAGTACATGAACACGAACTTCAGAAGTTGACTCTAGTGGGAAAAAAACAATGTCAGATATGGTTCTTTTAATTTGATTCCTATATAGAATGTGTTAACTGCCCAGAGAGAAATGAAAGAGGATTCTGAGGAAAATCACAGCACTGACTGAAAGCCAACAGACAGACAACAGCTTATGTGTTTTTACTCGCCTGTTTTACAAGCACCCGAAACTGTAGCAGCTCTTAAAACAGCCCCATTAACAGCAACAATGCTGCAAATACATGAACCAACACCCAGCTAATTTCCTTAGTATGTGCTGCCTTCAGGGTGCACTTGAATATGTCCACTATATTAAAACAGGCAAAACTGATGTTTCAGTATGACACCACTACTTCTTATGTAGTGTGGCTGATTGTAGATAAGCTGTAAAATGTCAGTGGTATTTACAAGGCTGGTGTGGCACTTTGTAATGTTCCAGTCTGTTTGAAAATCTTAAAATGAGCAGCTATTAATTCAATTGCAGAGTCATTAAATGAACAAAACAGAGCGTACACACTCTTTCCTCTTTCCCTGCTACCCTAACTATTGAATTTGTTAATGTCATTCAGCATTCAAAACCTGGTCCCTTGCGACATCGTCCTTTTTGTTGATGTGCAAAGAGTTTAATAGACTACATACACACTGTAAAAGTTTCCAAACACTCCCAATCTATAAGAAACTTAACAGAAAACACAGTTTCTGTTAGGATTCCGGTCAGTGGCACCTTAGCCACTGCTTTTGTTTTGGGGTTTTGGGGCTTTTTCTTTTATGGCACATGAGCATGTTCTGTGTTCTGTTCTCTGTTTGGTCTGGTCTCGTGTGTGTTATCCGTTTCCCCTCTGTAGGTTCCCTGGTCTGTTCCCGAGCTCCCTGATGTCTCCTGCCCTGGTTCCCTGCTTCCCCCTGGAT
>JBBPDH010217433.1:0-13225 GCA_037974565.1 Clupeocharax schoutedeni
ACATATGTGGACATCATTTTTCTCTAAAAGTACATCATATCAAAAGATGATGCTTCGTTTTTATTCTAATTAGGTTCAAATAAGCCCAAAGAGCAAAACAGAAATAAAAATGCATGTAAAAAAACAGGTTGGGCCTCAGGAGGTTAAATAGTTAGATGCAGATGATTCCAGATGATCAGGCGATGATCAGTATAATAGTCGTGCTTTTCCTTTTGAGGCATAAAGACAACAAATTAAACTGTTAGTCCCATGCTAATTACTGAGCTAAAAGCATGCATCACATTAGCCTCTTTTCATCAGCACAAAAATGAAAGAAACACACTTCAGACACTGTACTTTTTACTTTTTGTTGAACTTCTTCTTTAAGCATGGGCAGGTGGAACACCTTGGCCGTGCTGTGAATGTAAGAGTCAACTCTCTTTGCTGATGGCTGCGTATTAATTTCCCCCATTAATGTAAACTACATAAAGTGTTACAGCGGGAACTTTACGGACCCTGTTCCACAGCAGTGAGTGATGAAGAAAAGTCCAGGCGTAGACAAAAGCGCTCTGCCCACGGTTTTCAACATAAACTCACGTTAGGTTTAATGAGTGGAAACCCATGTTTGAGGCCTTGTATTTATATCTATGTGAGCACCAGTTGTGCTTATAATGCTAAGGAAAGTCTCTGGAAGTGGGGACATATTGCTGCTACTCACAATGAGATGTTTTGTTTTTCACCACAGACTCAAACTCTGCAATTCGACAGTACATTAATCTGGACATGTTTATATTCAAAATTACACTGTAAAAAAAAATTACACTGGATTTATAATATGAATATGGTTGGCAATATATAGAAATATACCTTTTTGTGTTAATATAAATAACTGTTAGACTGAGAATGATAGCTCCACTTGCAGCTGGCTCAACCTAATGATAGCAGACAGTGATTATGACTACAGTGCTATGTGATATAAGCCTCAGAGATGATTTGTGCACAGCATGCTATTCACACCAAATTGCAGCATGATACTGTATTTTACTTTGAGTTGATGTCCTTTCTTAACGGTTTACTGTATGATATACAGGTAAAAGAAACAATCTCAGATTCTATCCTGAATTTCACATAAATACAAAACCACATAAGGATTTCCTGAATGAAAGCAAATGAATGATCAATTTATCTAAGATGGCAGCATGTCCTTTTGTGTGTTTGGTGTCTATTTCAGCTATTTTAAGCATTTTAGTGCCTTTCTCACTTTGAAAATGTTTGTTGCTTTAGTTTAAAGTCTTGTGCAAGTTTTTGGAACTGTGGCCCATTCACCCTACTGTCTTTGTGAGCTGCTCTGAGGACTTTTGGCCTGTTCCATCTGACCAGAGACCTAAGAGCCGCTGCAGTGTGGTTTGCTTCTAGCCAGTAATTGTAGCAGCAACCCAGCAAGGATCTTAATCCACTACACCTGGTCTGAAGCCTAGCTGTTGTCTGTTACCTCTGCTAACGTTCCCTATCACAAACTCCATACTATTGTGTCAGGATTATGGACAAATATTCAATATTCAGTTTATATTCAAGCATTGTGTGATTTCTCAAGATGTTATTTTAAAACATGTTTGGCAACATCATTTCATTAGATTGTTGCTCCTCCTGGCTGAGAATGTAAAACTGAATCCTGGACCTGAGTCTGAGTGTCTCTATATACCATTGGACTTTGCAAGGAGACCTGGTTATGTTTAATGCCTATTTTGGCTTCTATTAGAAAGTGGGCTAATGCTGATGTCCTTGCCTTATCTAAAACATGGCTGAAAAGGACCATCTGTGTTAATGATATTGTAATTAGTGGTTACAATGTATTTTGTGTAGATATGAAGAGTAAGGGAACAGAGTGTTGTTTTCTATGTCAAGTCTGCGTATCATGCCACTCCATTAAAATCTATGAGCGTTACAAAATGTTTTGAGTTGCTGGCAATCGATTTAAAATGAGGGAAAGTCAGTTTAGCTGTTGCCTGTTGCTATCGGCCTCCATCAACTTCTAATGACACATTATCTTCACTCTCGTCTGTACTCACAGAACTTGAACAGAAAGAAATGATTTTGTTAGGTGATTTAAACTGGGTTTGTATGAAAGAGGACTCAAGATATTTTAAGGCTTATTGTCACTTCGCAAATTTAAAACAAGTAATAAATGCTTCAACATGTCCAAATACAAAAATATCCCAATAAATCTACTTTAATTTATGTACTTTTAATAAACAAACCTGATAAATGTACATAGATTGGGATATTTGTGAATGATGTGAGTGATCACTGTGCAGTAGCAATGATTCGAAATTCTAAACAGCTCCGTGAATTGTCAAGAAGCAGCAATTTGAAACACTTAACCAACAAGCATTTCTTCATGATCTTTATCATTATGAGTGGCATAGACTATCCTTAATTCCTGAAGCTGATTTGGCGTTGACTTATTTAAGAATCTCTTCCTGGAACTGTCACCAAGTCCTATCTAACTGTGGAGTTTCACATTTAGAGTGCGAGATATATTTTTCATATTTCACATCATTTAAATATGTTAATTTAAGGCAAATCCTCCATGTTGGTGAGGGCGTATCATGGCACACAGTCCCACCCCCTGCTAAGTAACAGCCAATTGTAATTGTGGGGCTTGGCTAATTAGAATGTCTTCTGAATATTTAGAGCTCAACATTTACAGCTCAAAAATCCCAAGTTTAGAGTTGTCATTGTCATGTCTCAGCCAGTGGTTGGTAGGGGTCACTGGTTTTGTTTTTGTTTTGGGGACTTTCATTTTGACGGTTGTGGATGTTTGTGTCTTGTGTCCCAGTTTCAGGTGTCTTGTGTTTTCCTTTAGTGATTGTGTTTCGTGATTGGTTTCTGTCTGAGTCTGTCATGTATTTAAGTTCCAGTTATGTGGACTTTGTTTGTAGGTCCATCGTCTCATTACCGTCATCTTTGCGTTGCAGTTACCCTTGTACTACTCCTGTCTTTCTGTTTTCAATGTATCGGCCCTCGAGCCAGGTTTGCTTTATGTTCCTGAATAAAAAGGAAAAAAAAAACAGTCATGTAAACCTGCCTCTGTGATCCTTGGGGGAAAGCACGGCAACGTGACAAGCGTGACAGCCCTGACAGTCATTTATAAACGTTGCCAAGACTTGAGACTTGACTTGGACTCGAGCACAAAGACTTGAGACTTGACTTCGACTTTGTAAAAATGACATTTTTCCCTCCTCAGCTTTTCTGACTGCACTAGTTTTGCTGGCTGTAACATTGTTCAGCAGAAGTGGGTCAATGATGGTGCGGGGAGGCCTATCCATTGACGAATGCACATAGCTCTACAGGCTAGACAATGGCCCCCTGACTGCCCTTAGGTATTAGGATGCAATCAGTGGACCCACTGTCAAAACCTAAGCCGGTGCACTGGGTCCTAGGTTCTGCCTGGTGTAAGACAATACCTGGCCTCACGTGGCGCAAGTATGCAGTCAGTTCCATGGAGGATGAAGGAGTATTGATACCACTGATTAGCCCCCATGCTCTCCTGACCTAAACACAGTAGAACACCTCTGGGACATTGTGTTTCAGTCCATCTGATGCTGCTTCATTGCACCTCAGACTGTCTAAGAGCTCAGTGATGTCCTGGTCCAGATCTGAAAGGAAACACCACCAATCATCTCAGGTGCCATACAAACTGCTAAGTTACATTTTGAAATTTCAGCAATTCAGCCCTCTGTAAGTTGGTAATGTTCATTTCTATCAAACAATGTGGCATCCTCTCGTTCCTAACACACTACGCAGTCCATATCAGTTGATATTCAGCATGTTTTCTTCCCAGTGTTCTTTTGATTTTTTTTTTACAAACACTGAAGGCAGGTGAAAACTACTTCTGCTGCACACACACACACACACACACACACACACAAACACACCCTGCAGGCTTGAGCTAAGGACATACATAGACCCAGGACTTCAATCTCAGAGCACTGATTTTACCTTATTGAAAGAAAACAAGAAGGGATGATCCCAGTGTGTGCATGTGTGTGTGAGTGCGCATAAATGTGTCCTAGAGGTCATTAGAGATAAAGGGGTAAAATGGTTGAAAATGAGAAACAGGTTGTACAAGAACAGTAGGCCATGATCCCTCATTCTCTCTCACAGCCTCCCTCTGTCATTCTTTCTCTCTTTCTGTTTCACTCGATCTCTCTATTCTCTCTTTCCCTCTCTCTTTCTGTGTCTTTCTCTCTTTATCTCCCAGCCGTCCACTGAAAGCTACATCAGTCTCTGGCAATATTTTTGCAAAACCTTCCAAATATTTCTAGAGCTGCGTGTCTTGATCCCCAGTCTTTTCCGGGCTAAAATGCAGGAGCAATGAGTAAACAGTTGTGCACATGGGCAAGTGAGGCTTGGTGCTTCTGCCCTGGAGACGAGCCTGTTTTAGCACCGGCTTTCAGGAGGGCTTTTCCCTGCCCAGTACAAATTTATTAAAAAATTCTTGCTGGATTGAGCTCTGTGGGTGGCGCTGAACATGAGGAGATATGGATTCAGGCCAACAAACACACAGACACACACACACTCATAGTTCTGTTTTCATACTGTGTCAGGACATACTGTACATTAGTCTACAGTGAGGTTCAGAGTGGGTCTGGTGTGAAAATCACAGAGTCAGAATCATTCACAGTGGTGGTGAAAGGAACCAGACGTCTGCCTCTAAAGGCTCCCTTACAGAAAGTTATTCCATGAAATGGTCATGGATGCATTTCCTGACACTTGAGACACTGTTCTACCATTCATGGTGGATGGATACATTCAGGGGATCATGAGGCAAAATAGTCCCCAGAGAAAACTGATTTTACCAATACCAATATAACAATTAAACACTAAGAGACATGTGGAGTTTCATTGGGGGTCAATAAAACAGCTATAGTTAGTTGTGTATCAGCGGAGATTGTGTGTCAGTGTGTTTGTGTGTGTGTTTGTGTGTGTGTGTGTGTGTGTGTGTGTGGGAGTGGGGGGACTGTGTTTGTGTGTGAGGAATATGTGTGTATGTGTGTTTATACTGTGTTGGGGAGGGGGGTAGAGCTTTGTGAGAGCACTGTGTGAGGGGTGTGTATGATTGTGTCTGCGAGTGTGTGTGTGGGGACTGTATGTGTGGGGGCACTGTGTGTCGGCATGGACTGTGTGTGTGTGGTACATTGATATACAGTATATTTTTGAAGGCCGCACTTAGGGTTAGATCCCATTCCCTTAAAGTCTTAAGTCTTATGATCAGAGTCTGAAATAAAAACATATGCATTTCACTTAGAACAACATACACACTCACACACACACACACACACACACATAATTCCTGCACAAGGTTCTCTCCCTAATGACTGCATTTCCGTTATTTGCATAAACGCTCACATATGCTATTTTATTCCAAAAATGACATCAGATCGTCAGTCTCTCCTGCTGAAGGCGTGTGCGTGGTGTGTATGTGAGTGTCTGGTCAAGAGCCTGGCCTTCACCATCTGATTGAACAGATCACATTCTGATACCTGAATTCTCCAAAAACATGACCCCAGAGCTGTGGCTCTATTGTGTATTTTCATACATAGAGCACTTTGCAAAAGTCTTAAGCCATCATTCATCATTTTTTATAGTTTACATCTGAAGAGACAGACATTCTTGTATTTTAATGTAGTCTTAAGGAACCGTTCTCCAGGCTTTTAAAGAATCCAGTTCAGGTCTCTGAACCTGACCAGTTTTTTACCAGAGGAACATTTTTTACATTACACTGTAGATTTGACCACTTCTAATATTCTGGCAATTTCCCGGGAAGTTTTTTTTCTGTTTTTGCAGCCTAAGAATGGCCTGCTTCACCTGAATGGAGAGCTCTTTTGACCACATGTTGTATGTTCACAGTAAAATCTTCCAAATGCAAATGCCATGCATGGAATCTTCATTCAGATCTTTGATCTCCTTAATTGATAATGAAATAAAGATGGAATTACACACACCTGTCAATTGTCCTTTTGAGTCAATTGTCCAATTACTTTAAAAATAGGGTGGCCCATGTTAAAGAGGGGTGTAATTCCTTTATATATTCCTTCATTAAATGCTTTATTCAGTTTGGAAGTGGATACCCTTAAATTAAAGCTGCTAGTCTGTACGTTATGCATTTATATACGCTAGTTCTCTATATGTTTGAGTTTACAAGTAAGATAACAAAATATGTATCAGTGTTAGAGGTGGGCATCGATTAATTTTTTTAACACTGTTAATCGCATGGAATCTTCGCAATTATACATATTATTTGCCTACTTCTAATCATTATCAGTGTTAAAAACGGACCGTATAAATGGTATAAGCTTCAAGGCTAATAAACACTAATAATATATAGTCTGCATCACACAGGGACAAGGAGGCCTGATGATTTCAGACAGATAAACAAATAAATAAATAAATGCTGGGCTGGAGGTTCTACATTAATATCAATATGAAGAGGAATCAACCAATCATTTTCTGAAGTTATTCCATGAAAGGGTTATGGATGTGCCGACTGATGCCTGATGTTTTTTATTTTAAAACGTTTAGAATTGTTCTTAATAGAAATGTGAAAAAGAACTTTGTGGGGATTAGTAACATAACATCATCTACTGTCATAAGCTGTAATCAGAGACTGACTCTATTCAGTTACCATGCCATGATAGCATGAGTGGTCATTTTCATGGAATTTTGCAGGCACGTGGTTGATTCAAGGTCACCCGGACATTCACTGTGAATCTGAGTCCTGAATGCCGGCCTGCTCTTTATAGTCTGACTTGTATTTTGATGTCTAAATTTGCTGAAATTCAAAGCCAACAGAAGATTTGCTGCTGCTCCGCCCCCCACCACTTTTCCCCCAACTAAAACATAGTCTGCCGCACAGTTACATCACCAATGTGGTGTGAAATGAAATGTGTGGTTCTCCTCTGACCACTCCTTTTATTTTCACTTTTTCTGAAAAGAAAAGAGTCTAAAAGCATCAGAAGGTTGGATCTCATAACACAATCGCATGGGGGTCCATGTCTGGCCCACTGGAATGGCCAGGAAAAACAACGGCCTCGTTATTGCTTTTGTAGACCTTTGACCCCTCATCTTTGCCACCAATTCTCTCACAGTCTTTTTGACCCCTGTTATTTTTTCTGGAGTAACATAATGGTAGGTAAAACTGCAGGATGGAAACTAACCCCCCCCTCCCAAAAAAAAAAAAAAAAGCCTGGATGCTCTGGAAAAGCTGGGAATAGGGAATGTTTCCACTTAGCCACTGGGAAAAAGTTCCAACTCATTATAAAACTCTTTCATCAGAGTCGTTTATCAGAGTCAGAATCCTGTTCTGGTGACTGCTCACACAAAGACCAACTCTAATACAGCATCATAATACAAAGTTTTACTATGTATTATAATAATACATTGCATTTATGGCATTTATCTATCTATCTGTCTACATATCTCTCTGTCTATCAGTCCTCCTCAAGCTTTTCTGTGAGCCAGTGTTTTTCTCAGTCTCATATACACTGAGAGGTACAGAAGAGAAAACCACACAATAAAGAATAACACAGAGAGAGAGAGAGAGAGAGAGAGAGAGAGAGAGAGAGAGAGAGAGAGAGAAGGACTAGCGGCAAGTAAATACAAAATAGAGCAATTGTTTTAGACAATGAATTCATACTGGGAACATGGAGCTATTTCAGGGAAATTAAAAAACATTTTATCACTTCTATTCAAAAATGCTTGTTCAGAAACAACCATGTGCTGGCAAGTACAGAGAGAAAACACCAGAACTCAAATCATCCACATAAGCTGCCAGTGCAATGTTTGAAGACGGCAAACTTTCTAGATACAGCCTTTAGTACCGACTTTAGCCTCTTGTGATGTCCTTGTACTTTAGAACTCAAATGCTTCAGTTTGGGCTAAAACAGCTTAAATATGAGCTTTTATTACACACCATTACTCAGACACAACAGTGTGGAGGACATTACCAGATGCTCAGGTTTTTACCAAACACTATGGTTCCATCTTCAAATGTTCAGCTCTCCAGATTTTAATATGTGCAACTCAGTCTTAGTCTAAACGCATTGAACACAGAGTAAGTGCTGCTCCAGTCATGACCTTGTGTGAAATGTGAATGAAAATGTGTAAAAACATACAAACTAATAATGATGTGTTGGACACCCTCTCCAACTCCTGGGTCCTGCTTGGTTTTGCCAGGTCTGAAACTAGACAACGCCCACACGCAGACACACACACACACGCACACGCACACACACACACACACACACACACACACACACAAAACCTGGCCATAAATACCAGACAAGTTCATCCACTTCCTCACCATATTCCCCACTGGTGCCCTCAATCAAACACACACACACACACACACACACACACACACACACACATACACATTTTGCAAATCATGTCACTAAGGGAGGAAATGTCCTGTTATGTCCACGGCCAGCAGCCATTAGAAGTTGTGTTTGAATGCAGAGAAAGAATTTCACATCGTTCAGACTGTATGCTGTAGTGTGTTCATGTGTGAGTATAAGGAGTCACTTTATTAAAATATTTACTTTAGTTTGTAGACTTTGGCATTTCAGTACAATATTCAAATTTGAAGGTGTCTTTTCTAGTAACGGATGTCCTGGGACTGATTTTGCCTGCACCAACAACTTCAGTGAAACCCCGGTACCAACAAAACACACCAGCCAGTCAGAACATTTCATTGTCTACGAGAGTTAAATATGAACTTTTTTGGCTAGAATGATGGCTACATAAAAAGATATGCATAGTTTTTCTTTTAGTTTAGACATATGAAAGCTCATATATAGCTGTAGAATATATAATTATCATATATAATTGTAGAATATATAATGCTCAGATATAACTGTAGAATTTAAAGCTCATATATAACCATAGAATATATAAACCTCATTTTAGTTGTAGAATATATAAACCTCATATTAATTTATTCTGTAAACGCTAAATCCTTATTAGGGTCGAGGAGCCTATCCCAGGATCCACAGGTGCGATGCAGAGACTCACCCTGGGCAGAGCGCCAGGCCACTGCAGTATAAACATCATATATAACTGTAAAATACATACACCCCCTATATAACAGATTAATATGTAAGACTGATATCTAACTGTAGAATTAAAACATTTCATTAAAAATATAACATTTACAAATGCTGTCAATTGTCAAAACATTGTCTTGACTAAAGTAGTCTTAATGACATCTGACATGTCATTCAGACTACTTTAGGGGGCAGCTGGTAGCCTAGTGGTTAAGGCATCCGCCCTGTGACCAGAAAGTCCGGGTTCGATCCCAAAGACCGCTAGGCACCGATGAGGTACACTGAGCAAGGTACCGTCACCACACACTGCTCCCCGGGCTGCCCCCTGCTTCACCTGGTGAATGGGTTAAATGTAGAGGTTGAATTTCGTGCTGTTCACACTGTGTGCAGTGGTGTGTTCACGTATGACAAAATGGTCACTTTCATATACTGGAACGAATGTCAGCTAACTTGTTATCGTTGTTATTATATTGATGAATGAAGATCGTTACTATAGACTGACTGTAAATATTCTCAATATTAAATAAAACATTTTTCTGCTATTTTATATATCGAGCATATAGGAAAATAACATTTTATTTTGTGCTGACACCTTCGGTTTTGTAAATAAACCATAATTGTGCAGTAAAATGTTCACAAGTGTGTCTCTGGAGAGAGAGTGTGCACTTCTTTACACTTAGAATGTCGACATAATCTTGTCATTGGACCAGACTGTCATCACTACTGCAGAACTGCCCCCAACACTTCAGCTACACCCCCCCACCCCCCGCACCCAGGTCTCAGCCAGATCATTCCCCACTTTCGCCACAAAACAAACGGGCCAGAGGCAAATCCAGTGTTGACCACCTGAACCTGCTTCAAGTGGGTCACTAGTTTAGTAACCTGGCTAGGGGAGTTTTACAATGACCAGAGTTTGTTTCAAGCCATTGGAGTAAAGCAAGACCTTAAGTTTTTTAGTCCCGGTCCACTTATTACGGGCAAAAATAGAACTAATATCACGGTAACAGTTTGGCTTAGACACACTTGGGCTCAGTTGCCAGCAGTCGTCTCTTGTGTTGCTCTGCACAGGCATCTCTTTGTAAAATATCCTGCATAAAGACCACTTTTATTTTCCCATGTTGGAAAAGGTGCTGGAATGTTAATAGCAGCATGTACTGAGTTATAGTTTGTTTTTGCGGAGTGGGTCCGGCTTACAGGAGGGCGTGTTTCTCCAGCTCCCAGTGCTGAGACGATGGCACAGCGCAGAACACTAAATTCTCCCCATCGTCACCTTAATGAGCCACTCTTTCATTTCCCTGCCTCAGAATTCACCAGTCGTGTCCCGGTATGGATTAATGATTGTCCACTGGTCCAAGTTTTTCCCCGTTAGCGATGCAAAAACATTCCCCTCCGACATCCGAGCCTAACCAAATATCTCGGAGAACTTGACCATTATAATGCTTACCGGGGTCAGGAAGCATCACCAGAGGTTCTGTGTCAGCGCTAGAACAGTAAACCGCATTAAAGGAGTTATTAATTTCCAGTGGCTGGCCGCAGACTCCAGCAGGGGGGGAGAACGCTGACAAGTGCCTTCACAGAGGTGTAGGACCCTTTTTTCTTCTTTACAACTTCTTTATTTCTGCAGTCCATTCAGCAGTTGATAATAATACTTACAGCAATAATACCTACAGAAATCTTACAGTAGGAAACAGAACCTCAGTCACGCAACCATTTACATCATAGTTGTCACATAATGGGTGGGTAGGGTTGTCCTCCCTCTCCCATTCTTAACTCAGTATAATTGCCTTCTTGTCAATAGAGTACCCACAAAAAAGTTTATAATGGATATTGAAAAAGGTGATAAATCTAAAACATGGCAAACTAACTTATCATGATGGTCACCTTCCTTGAATCTGCTTAACCCATCACAAGCCAAACAGGATAAACAGGCCCATCCTCAGGAGACACGCTATCCACTCAGAGATGGAAAATAAATAATATTGTGTCCTCATACTGGAGAAGTGCAGACTCTGCTCAGTCTGGGAGATCACGTAGTACCTTGGCTTAGCTGCTGCATAGCCAGGAGATGGATGGGATGTGATGGGACGGAGGCTAGACAGGCTGGAACTATCTTTGAAACAGACGAAATCCAGGCACCCTCGTTGCTGAGGTAAAATCTTTTATCCACTCGGAGTTCTAAATGTTTGTAGCGAAATATTCCATCTGTGTATAATCAGGATACTCATGATAGTTTGCAGATCTTACAGGTCTTTCCATGTTTGTGGTGTGTGTGTGTGTTTGTGTGTTTATTGCGGCTGGTAGAAGGGGCACAGGTCAAAGAGGAAGGTCTGTCACACTGATCTGCACTGAAATGCAAGGACAGTTAACTTCACAGTGGTGGCCAACAATGCTGCAAATGACTCTGAAGGACAGGATGGGTCAATACATTTTCCACTGGCTGGACACTGGTTGGCACAGTGGTTAGTGCTGTCCTTGCACAGCAAAGTCCTGGGTTTAAATCACAGCCTGGGTTCTTTCTTTGGGTTTCCAACAGGAGCTCCAGTTTCCTCCCACAGCCAAAGACATCCAGGTGAGGTGTACTGGAGATGCTAAACTACCTCTAGGTGTGTCTTTATATGTGTATGTCTGCCCTGAGATGGACTTCTGACATATCCAGGGTGTTTCTCCACCTTTCCCCCTTTGATTGCTGGAGCTCCAGCACCCGTCCCCCTTCCACCCTGGTTAGACCAGAACATAGTGTCACACAGTTACACCACCTGACTACTTTTTATTGAAGTGTACCATAACATCGGTGTGATCTAGAACTATGAACACTGAACATTCAAACCCATGCTATCTGCCGGATAAGGGAGCTTCAGTAAGCCTGGAAAACTGGCTCCTTGGCTATTTGGAAGTGGCTCAAGACCTTTGTACAGTACTGTATAACATGAAACTCATGGAGATGTGTTCTAATGCATGGTTATATATGCAGTAGATTATTTGTTTAAATTACATTTAAACAACATTTTTCAAGGAGGAAACCAGTTGCTTTTACTCCATACACTTGACTGTAAATCCACAATCCCATATGCAGAATCCACTGACAGCACAAAAGCAGACCTGTGCACACCCACAGGACACCTCAACTGTAGCAGTGACAGAAGAAATGAACACATCTTGAGCTGAAATGTCTGCAAGAGGCATTTCTTCTTGAAATCCATCTTGGGCCAAAAGTGGGCCCTGTGTTTGTTTTGCATGTTCAGTTCCGCTGTAATAAGCCGGAACACCCGTGTGTTAATCACTCCTGTGTGATCCCTGTGTGTGTGTGTGCGATCCATTTTTCCATGTGTGGTCCATCTTAATTGTTTCACCACACTGTCCAGAGAATTAGGAGCTGTTGCATAACTTCAGGTAGGAAAGCCTCTCATCAAACAAGTTAAATAATTGAGCATGTAAAACACGGGTCAGCTGAAGGGAGAGATCATTTTTAATGATACCTTTTGCTAATAATTTTTTCTCTCTGAGCCAGAGCATGGGCTTAGGCTTTTTGTCTGTGCTTTGTGCTTCCAAGGTTGTGGACAAACTTTGTAACTGTGCCCTAGTACACAAAGCAAGGTCCATAAAGACATAGTTTGACATCTGCTTGTCTGACCCACACAGCCCTCACCTCAACCCCATCCAATACCTTTGGGATGAACAGGAGCAGAGATTGCAGCCAGGCCTTCTTGTCCAACATCAGTGCCTGACCTCATTAATGCTGTGCAGAATGAATGGGCAGAAATTCCCACAGGAACACTCCAAAATCATGTGGAAAGCCTTCCCAAAAGAATGGAAGCTGTTATAGTTACAAAGGGGGAATTAATTAAAAATCCATATTAAAGTCTATGTATTTGAATGCAACGTCATTTAAGTCCCTGTTGGTGTAATGGTCAGATGTCCAAACAACTTTTGTCCAAACAGTGTTCAATGTAGCATAACCATTCCATGTCCTCCATCTATTATTGGTCGTAGGGGCAGTTGGGTGGCCTAGTGGTTAAGGCATCCGCCCCGCGACCAGAAAGTCCGGGTTCCATCCCCAAGACTGCTAGGCACCGCTGAGGTACCCTGAGCAAGGTACCGTCTCCGCGCACTGCTCCCCGGGCGCCGTGTTCCTGGCTGCC
>JBBPDH010217491.1:3087-13221 GCA_037974565.1 Clupeocharax schoutedeni
TGTGTGTGTGTGTGTGTGTGTGTGTGTGTGTGTGTGTGTGTGTGGGTGGGTGGGTTTGCACATTATTAAAAAAAAACATTATTAGGAAGTCAGGAACCCAAACTCTCCTGATCAGCCCACATGTTATTAATTTTATTCTTTTGACACTTATGACTGGGTTTAGAGGTCGAGTGTCAGTTCATGTGACTGCCAGGGTAGTTTGTGGGTGTGTGTGGGAGGGGAAAGAAATTCAGCGTATAAACACGCATACCAGTTTAAAAGCCGAAGCAGCAAAGGTTCCTAAATATAAATATGCTCATGGCAGGTGTGCTGGTGACACCTGTGGTGCATGATGGTGTTGAATTTTAATTAAAAAAACGTCCAAAGAGGTCGCAAAAGCAGAAAAAAAATGTTTGACAAAGTTTTATTAATGTAGTGTCAATTAAAATGTAACCTAAATTTTATTTACATTATGTCTTTTATACCATGTTGTATTTAGATTATTTATTTTTATAACAAGTACTGCCAGGTCTGAGGAGAAATGTATAGAGCCTCCTAATAGAGACACTGACACCCACACTGCACATTCACATCAGTCACACTGAGAGTCTGGGCAGCCAGTCAGGCTGAAGGGTGAAAAGCCACTGACCTTTATGAGCATGAACTTGTGCATGGGCTCGTACCACTGCAGCAGGACCACGCTGGAATCCAGCGCACCGCACAGAAACACACAGGCTCGCTGAGAATTCGTGGCTAAATAAGAGAAAAGGAGCAGTGCATTTACACAGTGCAGCCCACTCCCCCACACCCCAACATTCCCACATAACAGCGCCAATGCAGTCATTTGACCAGGCTGACGGTTTAACAGAAGTAGTGCATCGATATAGTAAAAGGGCATTCGGTTGACGCCCTTATCCAGAGCAACTTGCAATCATTAGTTACAGGGACAGTCCCGCTGGAGCAACTAAGGGTTTAGTGTCTTACTCAAGAACACAATGGTACAAAGTGGGGGTTTGAACCTGCGACTTTGTGGTCATCAGGTTCTCAGTCAAGTATTTTATCCACTAGGCTACTATCATAAAAGCTATGTGTTTATAATGCTAATTGGTGGGACATAAGCTCCTATGACCTATTAGCTGCATTAGCCTCAAAGTTTCTCAAGAAGAAGCACTGCAGGTTCTATGAGGATCTTTTAGCCATTCAAAACCTCTCGGTTCCTCTAAGAGCCCGCATGAAGAAACATATTGTGTATGAAAAGGAGGAACAGACTCTTGCTATGCAAAAGGGCAAGAAGTTTTGAGGAACTTGTGCCGCCTCCATTAGCTTCAGTTTATTATTGGCAACGTTAACCATCGGGAGGACTTTGATTCGTTGAGGCTTCTCAGTCTGAATACAGCCCAATTAATTTTCAGTAAACATTATGATAATTCACAGTTTGTTTCAGATGCTGATCTGAACTGCTGTTTGAGTTAATTATATTTCTAAAACAGGGACTGGACTGAATATGAGAGTAAAAAAAAGCCTAAAGAACTATTTTTAAATCAGCATCTCTACAACTACGACAACCATTCCATGCCAGTGTCTGTTAAATTCCTTCACAAGCACCTCATTCTGCTTTTTGAGGTAGTGATCGCCTGAATTAAACCTTATGTAATCAGAAGAAGTATAAAAAAACACTGCTATAATCAACCCTCTCCTCTCGCAATGAGACCAAGTAAAACACTACTAGAAGTTTATTGCCATTTATTGCCATTTTGTTTAGTAGTGAACAAGAGATTTGTTTTCTTTGAATTATTCAAGTTCTGTAAACACTGGATCATTTCTCTTATCCTGATGTTTTGCTAGTTCGTTTAAAATTAAGTTATAAATAACAATATTTTTGTTTGGAAATTAGAAGAAATATTATCAGTAGTTACTAATCAATAAGGCAGAGCTGTTCAGTTCAATACTTGCACCTATAAAAGATAAAGATAACATTTTGACACTGGTCATTGACATGCCATCGAATAATAATGTGCATCAATTTTGCATATGTGAGCCAAGAGTATTTAAAGGAAAATTACTTTGAGTAATGCACAAAACCATTTTTCTCCAACATGGAAATACTGGTAATACAATTACGCATTTTAAACCCATAAAAGACTCTGTTGGTCTTTGAATCATCTACATGAAAGTCACTTTATTTAAGGAAAACTAAGGTGGCGTGTCTTACCCACAGAACAGGCCCGGCATCCTTTTGTTTCTGGAATCTTGGTGGTGATAGCAAATTTCCTGTTCAAGACAACAAGGTGTAAGACACACTTTCAGAGTTCATATGGTTGAAAAGAGTGTGTGTGTGTGTGTGTGTGTGTGTGTGTGCAAGCGTGCATGCACCTAAATGGACGCATGTATGTGAGGATTACTGTGTATGTGGGTGTTTGTGAGTGTGTATGTGTGGTAGTTTGCAGTAGCAAGCTGTGATATGGCTTTATGTAGGTCACCTAAATGTAAGTAATGCTGAAGTTCCATTGACGGCACCGGAGAGTGTGTGTGGTTTCTTCATTTGCAGGCTATGCAGAAGACCCTGTACATTGCTACTGCGCAATATGTGCACACTTGGTTCGCGCTGAGTAAGCCAGTATGCTCTTTCAAAAAAAGCTTAAAAGTGTGTGTGTGTGATGGGGCTGAATGATTCATTGATACATTTTTTAAACTGTTGACATACCATTTTTAGAACAAAGCACATTATTTAATGCTTTATAATGTCACATGATGCACAATCATTCTGGCAGACTGCAATACACAACAGGAAGTGTAGGGGGCGATATGAATTGTATTATGTTATTTAGTAAATGCTTTATTTGATCCACACAGTCATTCTGACAGACGGTTGTGCACTTTGGGAAGTATAGGGGGCAATATGGTTTCTGTTCTTGTTCAAAAAGCACCCTATAATGGTTTAAAATATTCATATAATCCACACTATCATTCCACTAACACACCAATTACAATCCACTGCAGGACGTGTAGGGGGTGATAATTA
Organism: Clupeocharax schoutedeni; assembly: GCA_037974565.1. NCBI lineage: Eukaryota > Metazoa > Chordata > Actinopteri > Characiformes > Alestidae > Clupeocharax > Clupeocharax schoutedeni. The sequence continues at coordinate 6,089 of JBBPDH010217491.1, forward strand.
TTAGTTGGCTAATTAAACATTTGACAGATTAATTAGTTACATAAAGTTACCTGGGCAATAATCTGTGTGTTGGCAGACCAACCATACGATGCTCTTTCCGAGCCTGCTCATGCAGCTCCTTCAGAGAATGTGAGTGTAGTTGGGAAGACTTTCCTGAGACACACGCACACATAGAGAGAGAGACAGGAGGGGTATATATGAGGACATATAGCCTCTACAGTCAAAGTCATTTTCTGTGCCTATTGTATGGTATGATGATGTTTGATGTTTGAATGAATCTGTCTTGTGTTAAAATTTTGTAGTTTATTGCATCAGATAGTACTGGTTAGCATTAGCATACGTGAGAAATGATACATTCTTCTGACATACCTGATATGGACATTAAGACATTGTTGATGGTGTATACCCATGTGCTTTTCCCTGGAAACAGCTTAAGCAAAGAAAAAGAAACAGAACAATGAGACATTCAATTCAAATTCAATTCACAAATACTTTATTTATCCCCACACATGAGATAAAAAACTTTCCCATCAGCTCTGATCAGTAACTACTAATAGCTTTAAAGAGCTCATTTCGTGTAAATGTTTAAAAACATTACTCTATTCATCCATACAGACCACCATTGGAAACTGAACTCTAAAAACTATCCATTTTGAATGTACTGCCTTTGTGATGTCCCAAACACCATTACATTTACACACATCCACGTATTTATTTCACAGTCGTTTAGCCCCACGCATTCGAAGCATGTCTAAATCTTAATGAACAAAAAGAATAGTGACGGGGAAATGGTTGTGTAAAAATTAGCGATAAAATCACAAGTGTTCTTTTTCACATCTGTGTAAGTGTTACATAGAACTATCCATTCTGGAGCTCTGTGTGTTTATATGTGTGTGTTTGAGTCTTTTACCAGCTCTATTGTGGCCTCAGAGCTGTTCAGATTGAATGTGAATATTCCTTCATCAGCCCCCAGGATTAGATGGTGGTCTAAAGAGAGAGAGAGAGAGAGACAGATAGAGAGGGGGGGCCAAGAAAGAGGAAGCGAGTCACAGAGATAAGGGAGAGAAAAGGGAGGACAAGAGAGCGGGAGCGAAAGAAAGAGAGAAAGAAGGAAAAGGAGATGAAAAGAGAGGGTGAGAACAGGGACAGAGAGAAGCAAAGCGGGGAGAAATAGAAAAAGAGAGTGAGAGAAATAGAGAGGGTGCTTTGCTGTGTGTTTGTTGATTTTGTTTGTTTACAATGTTAACGAGTAAATAGCACTATTAGCAGCAGTAGCACCAACAAGCTGGTGTGAAGTGTCTTACCTTTGGTGGTGGGGTGGTCCCACACCGTGGTGCAGTTGATTTTAATAGGACAGCCATGGAAAACCTTTTTAAAGTAAATCTGATAAAGCAAAAGGAAGAGAGGTCTGTCAGAATGAATGATGTTGAAGGTTTCTGACTACAGTGATACCAGAACACTGATTTATTTATAGTGAGCTTCCAAACCCAAAGCATTATACAACGATTTATGAGGAAAAGCATTAAACAGGACACAGTAGAAAAGAACAATTATCTAGTAACATCGCTGATCAAAAGTGATCAAAAGTAACTTTCAGAGCAGTTTTACTGTTACACTTTGGTTGACAGTAAAAACATGAACATAAACAGACTTGCAAAAACATAAACAAATGCAAGAAAAGCTCAAATAAATGAGCATTATTTATTATAGTTTAAGTCCTTACTAGTGGCCTCTTCAGTAGTGGACTTGCACATTCAGGTGGATCCTGTCGCAGAGGAAAATAATTCAGGGCTAAACAAAAGGACTGATGTATTTACACACACCACTACCATCACTTAGTGGAGGCTAATGAACTGTGTAGCAATTGACAAAGTGGGTGCTTACAATAAAGTGGCCAATGAGTGGAAGCAGAAGGTAGTAGCCAGTGAGTAACAGTATAAGGTTTTTCTAATAAAGTGGCCGGTGCGTGAGTCTTCTACCTTTGCAGGCTGTCTGCGCCTCTTGTCTTTCTTGGGCGGCAATTCAGGAGGAAGCTGTGGATCCACCGAGTTGTCTGACCTAAACCCTGAAAACGTTGAGGGGTCTACTAGAACACAACCACACACACACACACACACACAGAAATATAAAAACAGGAAAAACGTCTTAGTACTTAGTACATAGCAACTGTTTTCTGGTACATCTTGCTCTGGAAGACTTAGAAGTGTGGAGACAGCAACTGCTTGCTACTAGCACTTGGTAAACACTCCACCACTGACAGACTCTTTCCTACCGAGTTTAAATCACTATCATTCTGTGTATCACTATATACGTTATTATCTTACTATTATGTGCAATAGTCTACCATGTGCAATATTGTGCAATGTTCTTATCAGGGGCTAAATCATATCATTTGGTACAATAGTCTTACCATGTGAGTATCACTACTTAGGTCAACCTTACTCATCTACTACTGATCTCTATAACAATCATATAAACTGTTTGTGTTACTGGTAGTTCACTTAACTGTAAGTTACTTATCTATAGTATTTATACCCTGCATTCACACAATCACACAAACTGGAATTGGTTGTCAAACATGCTCAAGTTCAGTATGGATCATCCAGTTTGGGAAAACCCTTATTTCTGTGTGAGATTGAGCTTTAGGAAGCTTTGGCAAATTTGCATGTGCAGATTACATCTGAAACATCCTGAAATACAACAAAAACCTCTTCTGTACATCTCATACCCTAGACCCTGCTAGCAAGCTGCTATGTGTATCTTTGTGGTCTGGACGCATGGTTTAACAAGTTGGCTACTTAAATGAATGGCTAGAAAAATGAATGGTGTACAATCACTAATTTAATGTTACCCACCTGAGTTGACGCTGCGGACGGATCGTGGGCGTGGTACAGGCCGAGGACGCGTCTGAGTCCCGCTGGATGTTCTGAGCAGTGGTTGGGGAGCAAACAGACACGGAGCTCTAACCCGCTCATCATCTCCAGCCATACTCTCCTCCGAACTGCTGCGGATCTTAGGCTTGAAACACACAAACCCCACATAAAATTATCTCTGATGATTTTGACCTGTTGACCTGTGTTATCAGAATGAAAGATATATGAAATATATGATTTTTTATTTAGAAAAAATGCTTGGCTAGGTCATGTGATACAGTACATCAAATATGTAGCCCACAAGCTAGCAATAATGTTTTTAGTTGCATCTATACTGGTCCAGTGTCAGCATAGGACTGATATTGGAATCCTTTGTTTATATTTGTGTTCCTGCTATAAAGGCTGATCTCATAAGACATACCTTTGGAGGAAGAGGAGGAGGAACATCATCAGCAGGCAGTGTGTTACTGCGGAGAGAGACAGAGACAGACATAATAAGACAAATAAAGAGAGGGTAAAAATATTGCATTAGCCTCCTGTATTCATCAATTCGTAAATACTGAATGTCCTCGAAACATGATCATTTGCAGAAACATTTGCTGTTTGTCTCCACAAATGTTTTTGGGTAAAAGTAATGGAGCAGAAAGGTTGACTTTTGATTCCTGTTTTAAAGAAACAGTTCAGTAAGTTTTGTTAATGCTGCTAAAACTAGCATTTATTCAAACAATGTGGTGCTAACTGGTGAGCAAGTATGTTGGTTTATTGTCATTTACATATCAGCTATATACATACAGTATACAGAAAGTGTGGAAGAAAAAAACACAAAAGCAACAATAAATATTGCACAGCAATACAACATACAGTGCCGTCGACAAAAGCAGTCACAGTACTAGTTTTGAATGAATATATAGATGACAGGTACTGTATTCTAATAGTAGTCATAAAAGTGTTCAGTAATTCAAATACTGAGACAGTTAACAAAAAAACTGTACAAGCATCTATTGGTATTGGCATGCGTAGTTGTATTCATTCTTTAAGGTTATGTTTGTTTCTGATGTAGAATGGAAGTCCATGAAAGTCCTCCTCAGGTCCTACCAAATACAGTAATACTGAATTTGCTGTGTATTTATACTGTCAGTGTGTGTGTGTGTGTGTGTGTGTGTGTGGTTTGGATCAGACTAAGGTCATACCTTGTGAAATGACTGATGGGTCTGTGGGAGGAAACAAGAAGAGAAGACTTTTGTCACTTATCTATCAGCTCCACTCATCTAACATTTAACGTTTACGCTTACTTTTAGGAGGAAAAAAATTTATTTCTCTAGTATTTAAGATGATTGGCCCTGTCATCAGGAGATTATAAGTCATCCATGTCCAAGAGAGCACAATTGGCCTGTCTCTCTTTCTCTTTCCATCTCTGAGCATTACTGTCCTCTCTCTAGCTGGGTGTGTAGGATGGTCCTGCCGTTATAGTTTATGGTACAGGTTGCAGTTATCATCAGATGTTTTACTTTAGTCCTGAGAAGCTTTCTCAACCTGCCTATGAAAGAAGGTATTTGTGGGCATGGCTAATGGCTAATGATGCTTCTCACACCACCTTAAATAGGTAGGATTTATTGATCTATGCTTGTTGCTATTGCATTATATTTATGATATATAATAGTATTGGACCTATGAAACTTTCTGTGTCTTTCTGTGCACCATAAGCTTTATAATAAAAATTCTTTAAGTTTAAAAAGCAGTTTCTCTTACATTTCCACATCGTCATAGTCGTCATCTGAGTCAGTGCTGTCATCCCTGTTAAAAAAGAAAACGTATCATTACTGGCCCAACAGTGTCACGAAATATTGGCTAGTCAAGCACTAGATTTTCTTGTGTAAGTGGACATGCCTACTAGGGAAACTATCCTCTTTTTTCACATTAGGTACGGGGGGCTGAAAGTACACCAAGGTTCATGTTGAGCCCAAAATGACATTCACTTCAATGTTTATGTTTTACCTAAAGCATCAAATTCAGAAGCATTTACCTGGTTGAGCCTTCAGGCGGGCTACCTGGAGATCTCACCCACTGACATTCACCTGAGGGCCGTAACTGTAGAGAAAGAAAATCGGTAATACTTCACTGGACAGAAGTGTTCATTAAGCTATATGACACCTACAGAAGTCTGTCATAACAGATCAATGTAGCTCATTTAAAAAGGTTTACTCCAACAAATGCCACTTGTCAAAAAGGCCACTTTGTTAAGTTTCACCCCTGAAAGCGTAACCACAGTGGATTACATCATTTATACTGTATATTTATATTATTATTGTTATTATCCGGATGTATATACATGACACATTTCATTTGTTCAACCGTATCCTTTCAATACCAGACACACACAAACACACACTCACTGTTGCATCCGGCGACTCTGCCTTTTTGCTCACTGGTCTCTGTGTGTAGATCTGATCCACTGAAAGAGAAGAAACATGTTTTAGAATGAGAGAGAGAGGGAGAAACAGGGAAAGAGAGCGAGACAGAGATAATAAATACAGAGAGGGGGGATCAAAGGGGAGAGTGAGAAAGAGAGAACTCTTACAGCTTATGTCAGAGTTGGTTCTCTCAGCCTGGTTGTGTCGATTTATCGAGTGAATCCTTCGGAGGGAGCTTGGCACCGTCATCTGTGGGATTGTAGGAGTAGATTTACTTTTTTTGTTTACTGAAAGGACCAGCAGTGCTAATGTTGCCGACAGTGACTGAAAGCCAGTAGTCACCAGTTAGTATTGTTGAAATGTATATGATGTCAACTGGTGACCACTAGCTTTCGATTATTGTTAGTGATATTAGCACACACACAAACAGACTACCCAACATTGTCGTTTTTGTTGTGAAACCACAACAACACAAAACCTTCTCCATAGTGGACAAAATTAGAAATGATCCTTTGTTGACTTAAAGAAAGGGTCCCAGGATCATCAGGCCTGACACTAGATAACAGTGTGTCACACAGTATCAGAAACCACACAAGCAAGTCTGTTTGAAATTACATATCTGTTTTTCTATTTGAGGTTGGGATATAAACTAACATTAGCTCCTAGTAAGTCAATCTTCTGGATCCTCAGAGCTGACCTCCAGTCATTCCAGACACAGAAGATCCGGTCTGTATAAAATACAAAGTGTGTGTGAATGGAGGGTACCTCTATGTCCTCATCATCAGGTTGTAAACAATCTTTCAGTTTCTCAGGATGTCGGAGTTTGTCCAGGAGCTCGAGGGTTAACTCCTGCTTCAAGCACTGCTGGGTCACAAACAGGTGCTGAGGAAGAGAAAGGAGAGAGTGGTAAGGCCTGTGTGCCTCAATCTCTCCAGGTTATAGCCTGCATAATTGGGCTGATCATCCAAGTGTTTGATGCGATCACTTTGTGAGGACCACATGTCCGCAAAATGATAGAAATACTAGAATTTTTGAAAAAGCGAGGACATTTTCCCTCTAACAGAGCACAGCCAGACTGCGATTAAAGGTAAGGGTCAGGCTTAGGTGTAGATGTAGCATTACTGACAGTATTATAACAGGATTATGCAGTATACTACAAGTCAGTAAAATATTCTAACAAATACAGTAATACCAGTGTTTGTGCGTGTGCATACTCACAGTCAGCATCTTCTTGGCGCTTGGTCTCTTTTTGGGGTTTCTTATTAGCATTGACTTAACAAAGTTATAAAACACAGAAGACCTGAAAAACACACACACACGCACACACACACATATGATCTACTGCTGAACTAGATTATTTTATTGATTATAATAATACTGTAGAAACAATTACAATATTAGAAACACTGTTTTTTTTCTCGCATTGTTTTTTCTCATTACTGAACTGGAAATAACATCTGTGTTATCATCTGCCCACCCCTAACTATGCTCAACCTGAGCAGTCTCTTTTAGATTAAATATTCACAAAAATATTTTACACATTTTCATTCTTGATCAGTATTGGTGTGTGTATGAGGTAGTGTTTGTAGGTGTGAGTTCACAAATACTTGAATTTTCTCACCACTTGGACTTCTCTTTGAGTTTTGGAGGTTGGTAGCCACTTTTAGACATGAGGAACAACACCCTGAAAGCCACAAAGCAACAATTATAATAATAATAAACTATTAAAAATGAATCATTTTGTACCAAATTCCATGTGCACCAGTGTGTGTGCATGTGTGTGTATGTATGTGTGTGTGTGTGTGTGTGTGTGTGTGTGTGTGTGTGTGTGTGTGTGTATGTGTGTGTG
>JBBPDH010217518.1:0-13219 GCA_037974565.1 Clupeocharax schoutedeni
ATCTGGCGTCACAGTCTGCACCTTCAGAGGACCAAAATTCGACGTGCAAAAATGACCTAGAAAAGACGTCGCTTCAACGTGTCTTTGGTGCAGTGGGATGAAAAGCAGGGGATTACTGTATATATGTTCCAGCCCTTTTTCCTTTACAATTAACACTTTTTCTGTTTCTGTCCCTTTAAAATTGGTAAATGAAAATGAGCCCGTACTTTGTTCAAACAGCAGACTATGCTGAAACACTCTTTATAACTTCAGTATGAACTGGTAGAGCTAAACTTCTGTAGTTTGAAGGAGTGGGGATAAACTATTGTAGTTTGAATGTGAGAGGCAGAACCTAAACAACAGTTTTTGTAATGAGATTAAGAAGAGTAGAAGGAACCTTTTGAAGGTATTAAAACATACACATTAAGTAAAAGGTGTTATTTTGGGGATTTTTTTTATCAATGCAATGGTTTTTCCAAGAGCCCTTACACTACATGGACAACAGCTAAAAGGTTATCAGACATCCCATAGTCCTGTAAGTAACCATCCACTGGAAGGTTTATATGGCCCAGTTCTTATATGGCATCACACAAAGAACAATTTTTGGCACGTTTATTGTTAATTATGTATGTAAGTAAATGGTTTGTAATTGTGAAAGCAAGCTGGTTTTGTAGGCTTATTTACATACATGAACTGTAGTGAATGAACTGTATCCTTCCATACTACATTAATTAGTTTTCTGTTAAAAAAAAACTGGAGCCAAACATCAGTGCACGTGAACAGTTCTGTTTGACAGTGCATAATGTACTGCTACAACGAAATACAAGTGCCTTAATGGGAGGCTACAAGTTTCCTTGATACTTTGTCTTAGAAAAAAGCCTAATGGTCAGCTGTTGTTTTTCTGTTGCTTGTGGTTAATGGAAAATCCCCTGATCAACCTTCAAAATCAAAAGCAAGAACACGTTGATCTTATTTAAATGCACTCTTATTTAGAGTTTTAAACATACTAAGAGAGAACCTTTATTGTCATCATTAGGAGTATCAGCTTTAAGACATCATCTTTATTAGCATTATAAGTATTGCTTCACAAAAAATAATTATTGCTACCTTCAGAGTTACCATCCAACCAGCATCTGCTTTTACCTCTTTGTAACAGCAGCTGGGCTCACATTATATTCCATTTGTGTTTGATCTGAAATACATGACTGAACATCCAAACAGACACTGAAGTCCAACAAGGAGAAATGCTACAGCTGTCAAATCATAACCAGCTGGCAAATCAAACACTCCTCAGTTCTGAGGAGCTGCAAAACCATATTTTTCAACTTTCTAAGTTATCCGACTGGTTCCCAGCAATACTAGCATTTCCCTGGACTCAGTAGGGTCAATGGATCATCAACCTCTATAGAGTCAATGCGTCCTCAGGCTCACTAGGTTCAGTGGTTCCTCAGCCTCAGTGGCTTCAATTGTTTCTCAGGCTCAGTAAAGTCAATGGTTCTTCAGATTCAATGGTCCCTCAGTCTCTCAGTTTGGTCAGACTAAGTCAGCGATTTGACCAACCACCCAATGCTGATTATCACAATCATCTCTTCAACCTGCTTGGATTTGAGGAAACATTACTATTAGGACTATGTTTACCACTCAAACTGCACAACGAAGCAGAGGTTTGTGTTGATTGTGTCATGGTTGGTGAGTTATGTTAAGTATGTAATAAATGTATTTTAAAAATGATTATATATGAAAGAGTGAAATATATGAACAATTTGTGGCCCAGATTAAACACACACACACACACACACACACACACACACACATAGTTATTTAATATGTCAATCCAATCCTCATACGTAAAATGGTCAAAAATGCAGCAGCCCTCAACTTCAAGAGCTTCACCATGGCAACCACAAACACACAATCAGCCCAAACAAGCACAAGGCATGATGGGAATCCTGAAAAAGCAATGATGCGTAATACACCCAAAAAAACACCCTCAAACAAAACCCCTAACCACACACACACACACACACACACACACACACACACAGAGATCAAGACACACTGCAGTCAGACAGAGACCAACACACAAAAGTGACATCATTAGCATGACATCAAGGGTGTGGTCAAGACTCAAGAGTTCATTTTGGTTTATCCTACAATTACAAATCAATTACACACACACACACACACACATACACACACACACCATATACATATACTGATGATATGTATATAGCTCCTGCAGTAGACCGATGGGACGGCCCAGGAGAGATGGATTATCAAACATTAATTACAGCGTGCTCTCATCTTGAGTTCTGCAGTCATATTACCATAGAAACCAGCCAGACCTAGGAACACACACAGCTACACCAACTCCACAGTTTAATTGCAGGAAGGAGAGAAGAAGTGAAGAAGAGAGGAAGAAGAAAGAAGAACAAAATAAGAAGTAAAGGAGAGAAGGAGAAGGTTAAGGGAAATGCAAGAAAGGATAAGGGGGAGAAAATGAGAAGTAGGGAAAAAGAGGAAAGGGGAGCAGATAAGAAAAAAGGGGAGAAATTATTATAGAGGGGAGAAGAGGTGATGAAAGTATGGACAGAAAGAGAAAAGTAGGGAAAAAAGTGAAGAGACGGGGAGAAAGAAGGAGAGAATGGAAAGAACAGAGATGAAAAAGAAAAGGGGAAAGGATAATAGAGAAAAAGAATAAATCACAAGGAGAGGGGGATGTGAGGATAGGAGGAGATGAGAAATGAAAGGGGCAAAGTGAAATGAGGCAGAAAAGGAAGAAAAGGTGATGAGGTAAGGGGAGAGAAGATGAGGTATAGAATATAGGAGTGAAGGAGAGACGGGTAAGGGAAATAAAATGAAATTGTGAAGGGGTAAAAAGGGAGGAATTGAATATTTAACGAGGAAGAGGAGTAAAAGAGGAGGAAGATAATTATAAGGAAGGAGGATAGAAAGTAACTGAGGAGAAAGAAGAGTATGGAAGGGCAAGACAAGCAGTAAAGTTAATAAGTAAAGTGGAGAGGAGGGAAGAGGGGGAGGTAAAATAAGAAATGATCAACAGTAAGGAAGGAAGTAAAGGAGCAGGACAAGCAGAGCAGAGAAGGAGGAGAAGAGAACAAGAATGAGTGACGGAACAAAAAAGGAGAAAACAAGTAAAAGGAGTAAGGAGGAGGAGAGGACTAAAAGAGGAGAGACATGTGGGGAAAAGAAGGAGAAAATACAGCTTAAAGGAGGAGGAGAACAGGAGTAAATGTGGAGGAGGTGAGAAGGAGGTGGAATGATGGAGGAAGACAGGAAGAGTAAAAGAGGAGGAAGATTAAAGAAAGAAGATAAGAAAAGCTAAGGTGGAGGAGGGCAGGAGAAGTAAAGATGGAAGAGGTTTGTATTTGTTTTGATTCAAACAAAATGTAAAACATTTTGAAATGTAAAAATGTAAACATTTTGAGTTTGGGGAAACACACACATGCACACACACACACACACACACACACACGCACGCACGCACACACACACACACACACACACACAGAAAGTAATGTACTCACACTGAGTTTATTTAATCAATATATTTATAAGTGTTTATCATCAAACTGTCTCTTACAGTAGACTGATGATGATGATGGTTTAATCAGTGTGTGTGTGTGTGTGTGTGTGTGTGTGTGTGTGTGTGTGTGTGTGTGTGTGTTTGTGTGTGTGTGTTTCTTCAGGTGTAAAATCGTTTATCTGAGCACTGGCTCTTCATTTAGAACACTGTCACATGATCAGCGGTACAGTGTGTAATTCTAGTGAGAGTTTGTAACTCTAGAACAAGTGTGTCTGCTGAAGGTCTGTAGACCCTCAGCAATCCGACTCAAAGCCTCCCTGAGTTAAAGTGATAGTTCACCTAAAACCTAGACACTCTTAGCCCCCAAACATTCTCACCTCTAGTCAGAAAACAGCAGATACACAAAACTTAGACCACCAGATCATCAGTCACATCAGTCAGTACTTCACTGATATATATTACTGAGGATGTGTATTACTGTTATGATGCAACAGCAAAAGATCAAATGTATCACCAACCATGGACACTGGATCCATTATATCAGCCCCAGCCCCCTGGACAACACATACACACATACACACACACACACGCACACAAATCTCCATCAATCCCACACACTTCAGTTTTGGAGTGGACAGCAGACTGGACATTAAACAGGACGTCCTGAAATCTAAAAGAGCTCTGAAACAGAACACACAACAACAATGATTTCCAGTCTTTCATTTGATCAAACATTTCAGTCAGTCCATACAGACGCACACACAAAACCACACACATACACACGCACACAGCTTGGTCCCAGCCAAACCACAGTGAGGTCATTCTGGGGCTTTCCAACACAACTGTACACCCCCAACCCCCAAAAACAAAAAAGGAAATTACAGCACTAAATTAAACAGCTACATCATTTATAGCACTAAATCAAACAAATCACTTAAAGTTAGTTATACAAATCAAACCTCGTTAAATTAGTCTCCTGTAAACCAACCTTCCTGCAACTCAAAACACAATCCTCAAATCAAAATTCATCAGATAAAGCCTCATCCCAAAGTAAACCCAACAAAATTAAACCTCATCAGATAAATCTGCTCCGAAAAGCTGAAAACTCAGGCCCCGTTAAAAATATCTCCCTTTAAACAATCCTATAAATTTAACCAAACTTCACTTCTACTAATCAAGCCTAATCAAGTCTACTACTCAATTATATTCATCAAAGAAATCAGAATAAAATGATCTCAACCCTACAAATCAGACCTTGTCAGATCAGTCCCCTAAATCGAGTGCCGACAAACTCAACCCTACAAATTAAAATCAACCGTCTCAAAACTCTGTACATCAGTACTGCTCTATACATCAGTACTTCTAATCAATCCTCAAAATATATCATCATTCCTGCTAATTAAATGTCTTAGGGGTAAATCCCTTCCAAACCCAACTCAAACCTCACCAAATAAAGTCCCTTTAAAATCAGTGCATTTACATAAACATACAAAGAAAATCCTATTGAATCAACCTCCCAAACATATCTACTAAAATAGCCTCAGCAAATAAATCCCAATAAATGAAACCCAACCTACAAAACAAATCTTGTCCGATTCCCATAAATCAAGCCACAAGTAAAAGCTCACCAAATCAATCCTACCAAAGACAACTCTACAAACCAAATCTCATTAAATCAACCATCCCCAAACTCAGCTCTACAAATCAACTCTACTAATCAGTTTTCATAAGCTAAATAAGCGAAACTCAAAACTGCATATCCAGTCACCCCTTGAATTAATCCTCGCTAAATCAGTCACCAAATCATGTTTAATTCATCTATCAGTTAAATAAGAGAAATCAATTCAACCATCCTCCAAACTCAGTACTACAAATCAAATCTCATTGAATCAAGACCCCAAACTCAACTCCACAAATCAAACCTCATAAAATCCCACAACACCACCCCAAAAAAAATCTAACAAATCAAACATCATGCAATAAACTCCCCCAAAATTCAACTCTATAAATCAAACCTCATCAAATAATAATCCTACAGATTTTTACTTTATAATGTACCAAATGAAATCCTACAGATGAAATATAATACAAATCTAATACTAATCAAGCTCCTAAAAGCATCTCCCGTAGTCATGCAAATTATGCCTTACCAAATCAATCCCCCTAAAACTCAACCTTAGAAATTAAATCTTATCAAATATTGAGGGACTTTCAGCTGTCTGATCAGAATTATTTAGACACTGCCTATAAGCAGAACACCTGATTGGCACAAATTCAAATACCTATTAAACTCAGAGGACAAACTTATTAACAATTTTCAAATGGACAGATCTTAAGTTCAAAAGTAAGCACATGTTGAGTTAATTAAAAAACATTTTACTTTTAATTGTCCAATAATGACTGACACTCTCGGTAAAACTATAACAAACTATATCAACTGCAGGCCAACAGAAACAGTTACTGTGTGAGCATTCCTTTCAGCTCTAGCTCACACACACACATACACACACTTTGCTGACCACTGTTTTAATTGTCAGTTTGCTGACATTTAGGAGCATTTATTATGTGTTGATTAAAAACTACACAGAAGATTAACAGCTCAATACGAGACACTGGATTAGACTGACATTTCAGATACAACAGTGACAGACGCGGGGGGGGGGGGGGGGAAAAGGGAGGGAGGGAGAGAGAGATAGAGAGAGAAATAGAGAAAGAGAAGGAAGGAAATACAAAGAGAGAGAGAGACATAGACTGGAAGAAAACTTGTAGAGTACTGCTGGATTACTGGAGATGGACACACACACACACACACACACACTCACACACTTTATTTTAATGTAAATCTCTGTAACCATAAACTGCATCCGTATTTTGGCTATAATCTTCTCATTTATCTGTTCATTCATCATAAATGTAGGCCATCCCTTCGTCCTTCCATCCCTTCATCTCTGTGTCCCTCTCTCTCCATCTTGTCTTTTCTCGCCCGCTCAGGCATGGTAAACGAGTGCATTGTTTTGTGTTCATCAGGACTTGCTCCTATAATCAAAGCTCTAATGACCACAGTGCTCATTTTGTGTGTGTGTGTGTAAGTGTGTGTGTGTGTGTGTGCGTGTGTGTGTTTCTTAAAGCGGTTTTCCAACCTGACACTATTATGTATGGAGCGCACACTTATATATGACATTTTAGTCTCAGTTTCTGTTTATTTACTTTGACACACTGGCAAGTGTGATCTATGTTGAGCCCAGTGTGGTATATTCAGTAATACAACAGTAATTTGTATTAAAATGTGTGATTAGAAAAAATATAGAGTATGGCTTTATTCTCACAATCGACACTGCAAGGCCTTATTCGGCAGCACAAACTTTAGCATGCGGCTATATATTGACCCCATCTTCAGACTTGCAGAGCTGTCTGTGTTAACTTTCATCTCTAACGGAAAAGGCCTAAAAATATCCACCACTGCTGTTGACCTCTTTGAAACATATTCAACATGAAATACACACACACACACACACACACACACACACACACACACACACACACATCTGAAGTGTGGGAGTGTCTAGTTGCTGGAGGCAAAGGAGGAAAGTGTCAATGCTAGAGAGAGAGAGACAGACGGATGAGGGGGTGTGAGAGAGAGAGAGAGAGAGAAAGTGGTGTCTGTTTTATTGGAGGGTTCTGTCTGTTCATTCGCGTGGTTTTTACCTCTTTAAACAGTTTAAACATGATTTAAACAGGAACATTTGTCGTGCGGCTGTTCTTTCCACAGGAATGTTTAAGAGCGCGCAGAACCATGTCTGACCTCAGCGAACGGATGAGGCCAGAGATTCTAATCAGAGGAAAGGAAGGAAACGACTTTCTTTCTTTTCCAAAGATTTTTTTAAAATTGAATTTAACTGAAACAAATATGAAAAATACAGAATATTCATTACAACAAGAAAATGTAGCAGCAAGATAAATGGTAAAACAAGTCTGGGGTGTTATGCTATACTCTCTGGTGATGTTATGCAAAAGTTGCTTAAGGTTCATGGAAGCACCACGGAAGGTTCTATAGAAATACGCGGGTTCTTCCCTTTAAACTCTTTATCCTCACTCACAATTTACAAAATAATCTTCAAAAACCATCCACTGAAAAACTTCATTTTCAATCAATTTCAGCACCTTTGTCTTCTCTATTAATAAAAGGGGAAACTGCACTTTAGAGAGGTTACCAACCAGTGCTTAAAGCCCTGTCTGGCCTATAAAGAAAAACTGTAGTACATTTACGACATTTGGCTGAGTACTGCCCCCTTCCAAGCCCTAGTGCTGTTCCTGACTGCTGAACCTACCTACAAAATCCAGTACCATTCCTGCCAAGTTCTTGTGCCATTCCTGCCTGCATGAACCCACCAAACTGGGTACCATTCCTACCTTCCCCAACCACCGAACCTAGCTACGTACCAACCCACCAAAACTAGTGCTGTTTCCACCAAGACCTAATGCCTTTCCACATGTACCCACCCACCAAACCTAGTGCTGTTTCCACCAAGACCTAATGCCTTTCCACATGTACCCACCCACCAAACCTAGTGCTGTTCCTGTTTGCACCAACACACCAAACTTAGTGCTGTTCCTACCAAGCCCTAGTGGCATTCCTACTTGTACCAGTGCACCACACATAGTGCCATTCCTGCCTGCACCCTCCCACCATACCCTAGTGCTGTTCCTGCCTGCACAAACCCACCAAACCTAGTGCAACTCCTGCCAAGACCTAGCGCAGTTGCTACCTGCACCAACGCACTAAATATACCTTTGTTCCTGCCTGCACCTACCTGTGACATTCAGCGCTGCTATTCATATTCTGCCCTGGTAGGGGAGCTAACAAGCTAAAGACTGAGTTCATTTAGAACTTCCTGTTTTCTTTTGCTCTATTGTGGATGACGGACTTGTCGAACCTTGTCTACACTGGCTTTTAAATTCACCAAAAAGGAAGGTTGCAGAAAACAAAGTTCACTAGGAATATGATTAAAACAAGAGATAAATATATTTTTAAAACCATTTTGACTGCAAGTAAAAGGCTATTACAAGAAAGTGGTTGTAACCTGTATCACCAACATTAGTAGATTTCTTGCAAGTGACATGTGACATTATTGTTATGGCGGGAGTAACATTCTCCCTAAGATTACAGAAAGTGGATTGAGTTTGCAGAGTCTATTGAACCTGGTCTCTTTGTGCTTTAGGCTTAGTTTTAAAAAAAAATTATTTGAAATTAACATAACTTGGTTATCTCCTGGTTACATTCTGGGTATCTGTTTTTCTATATAAACTACCAGTCAAAAGTTTGGACCTTCTCATTCTACAATTTCCTCTGTTTTTATTATTGGCTACATTGTAGATTAATATTGAACACATCACCTATTGCTCTGATGATAGTTTTGCATTTTTTCAATCAGCTTCATGAGGAATCGACCTGGAATGGCTTTTAATTAACAAGTGTTCTTTGTGAAGAGTTCATTAGTGGAATTTCTTGCCTTCTTAATGTGTTTGGGATCATCTGTTGTTATGGTTGGGTTGGTAAACGGTTAGTAATTCTTTTCCACTATGGTTCTACTCCACATTTTGGCCAGAACCACTTAACTATGTAAATCTGCATAATTCAACGTGTTCTTTCATCATTTTTTTTGTTTTCAATATGAATATACAATGTAGAAAATAATAAAAACAAAGTAAAAACAACCTGTTTACAGTAATAAGTTATGGAAAACAACTACAGCTGGGTAATGTATATGTGATCTCACAATAATTATGTATTTCCAAACTTCTCTTTCAATAAAAACACATAAAATAAGAAAACTTTACAACCCAAGGATTATTCAGGATGGTGGTGGAAAGATCTTTCTGAAATCATCGAATCACCCTCAGCTCCCTTAATGATCGTGGAATCTCATCTGCAGGAACTAAATTACTGGCTTATTCTTAAATGTTCAAAATGTTCAAAAAGAAATTCAGTCATCATCTTTCTGGAATCTCCTATGAAGTTCAATCATATTATTATACATTATGCACTATATTTACTATATGTATGTGTGTGTGTGTGTGTGTGTGTGTGTGTGTGGGTGTGTGTGTGTGTGTGTGTGTGTGTGGTGCCCAGCACTGATGTGATCTGACAGTGCTGATTGAGTTAGACAGCAGTAGTGTGTGTGTGTGTGTGTGTGTGTGTGTGTGTGTGTGCGTGTGTTTGTGCTACAGTAGCCTGTGGTTAGCAGCAGCAGCTGTGTGACCTAAAGTCCTGCAGAGCGAGGGACACACTCCACCAGTCGAAACCACCACAATCTCTGCAGCAAGGGGATCTTTAAAAGCACCTTTATTTTTGCAATAATACACAAATCAGTAAAACACTATTAAGCATAGCAATTAATCATACTGACTACCCACTATTCCAATTATAAAAACCCAATCTAGCTCTCATCTTCATGAAGAGCACATAATATCTCTCTGTCTCCACACTAGACAGACCTGCCAGTGAATCCTTTTATTTACATTTTCATATGCCATTTGACTGACGCTCTTATCCAGAGCGACGTACATCAGTGCTCAAGTAGGCCACAGCTATAAACCGCTTAAATCCACGTCAACTATTCAACCGAAATACTGCACATTCATTGCACCTATACAACATTTGTCAAATAATAATTAGCCAACACCTGCCAAAAAATACCGGAACAACATAAACCATAGAGAAGTCAAGAGAAGAGAAAGGAAGAGTTTTTTGTAGAATACAATATGTAACATTTTTGATAGAGAACCGCCCCTTTCTCCTCTTCGTTTCACAGTCGTTTATGGCAATGGCCGGAAAAGAGAAGGCTTCGCAGATCCTTCCAGAGCCCCACCCCATTTCAGGAACCCTTCCAGAGCCCCACCCCATTTCAGGAAGACTGCTGAATACATCTCTGCTAGGCTCCTCTCTAACAGACAATGGAACTGAGGCCAGCTTTCTGCAGTCAACTCACTTATTGTCTTCCAACCCCTCCAATGATCATGACCCTTTGGAAGACTTAGGCAAATGCAGGTTGTAGAGGGTAGTAGAACAGAGCCTTGTCTTCTGTCTTTAACACATACAGTTTCTGATCATAGCCTGAGCTATTTTCCGACTGCAAAAACACACAGGCTCTTCCAGCCCAAACCTGACTTTCTCCACATAAAAGTCTCTGCACTTTTTGCAGACAAAAAGTGTTGAAACAGATGGGCAAATAAAATTAGGCCTTGACCACCTTTATGCACAGACAAATAGTGGACAGAGGCCTCACTGACCAGGAAGCCCTGTGGTCTCAAAAATAGTAAAGCTTAGCAACCAGCAGGAAACATTCTTCTCCATCATCTCCTCCCAGTCCATGCCCTGGTACTACTCGCACATCCCATTTCAAGTCATGTGGTAAAACTCAAACCCTTTCCACTGTCACATTATGAGATGCTCGCACTCCCCCCTGTAAGCAATAATGCAACAAAAGCAATAATGCAACAAAACAGAACAGTATTGTAGCAAAATAACCGCTGTTCTGACATTGTTGTGTGCAAGATTTCGAGTATTGTACCAGCAGACCAGTAGTGCAAACTGGTTTATGGAAGTGACTTAGTATAAATAAATGCATTTAAAAATAAAAAAATAAACATGTGGATGATAAGGAATAACATTAGGTCAATTCACAGGATAAACAGCTAAGTTATGCTGCACATATCCATTTTGAACAGGAAATGGCAAAAAACTTCAGGAGTTATATAGTTATTGCCACAGGTAGAAAGGATTTCCTGTTGTGTTCAGTTCAGCATTTTGCAGCAATGAGTCTTTTGCTTTGTGTGCTCTTATAGCCTAGGGCATGCAGGGGGTGGGAGGGGTTGTCCATAATTCAGAGAAGCTTCTTCAGCATTCTCCTGACAGACACCTCCGCCAGGGTCTGACACCCAGAACAGAACCAGCCTTTTTAATCAACTTGTTCAGCCTGTTGGTATCAATTGACTTCACCCCACTGCCCCAGCACACAGCAGCAAAAAAACCCCACACTCTCTACCACAGATTGGTAGAACATAGTCAGCGTTGTCATACAGACATTGAAAGATCTAAGTCTTATCAGTAGGTAAAGCTGGCTTTTTCTTGAAAACAATGCCAATGTTCATGAACCAGTCCAGTTTGACTGGAGGCACATATGATGGTGACAGGGGTGGGAGGAGGAACCGGCTTCATAAAGTCCACCACCAGTTCCTTTGACTTTATGTAGTTGAGCTATAAATATTTAGCTCACAACACTCAACAAAGCTGTCCACCACACTCCTGTATTCATCCTCCTGTCCATCCCTGATACAGGCCACAATGGCAGTCATCTGAGAATTTCTGCAGATCTGAACCTGAAGTCAGACTTTTAGAGAGTGAAGAGGAAGGATGCTAGGACAGTCCTCTGTGGTGCTCCCAGAATGTTATCAGAACGGCAGCTCTTCGGCTAGACATGTTGTGGTCGATTTGTTAGATAGTCCATAACCCAGGATACCACTCACATTTTCATGAGTATTGATGGTCTAATTTTGTTAAAAGTATTGGGGAAATAAAAAACATAACCCTCACAGTATTTCCAGCAACGTCCAAATAGAATAAGCCTTGTTCAGCAGGTAGATGATGGCATCCTTTAGGCCAATACAGGGCCAATGGATTAGAGCCTGCACATCCTCATCCACCCTAATAAATAAAGTCACATTGTCTGCATAAGCAGACAGCACCACCTTTATTGATAACCCTTGCGCTAAAAGTCCCTGTTGCTCAGGTTTCAGCAAAAGCTCTGCAACCAAGTTGCATTTGCCAGGCTGGTCAGACAACAGGCACCCCTATCTGATTCCCCATGGCATGCTAATAGAACAGTTAAATCAATTCCCCCAATCTTGAGCATTACTATGGCTTCAATATATAAAAACTTAACAACAAAAAGCCTTTCCCCGTAGCAGTGCATGTTTATTTCAAAAATCTTCCATTATTATTTACCTATTCTGGCATGACCCCTAACTCACGGATAGATACCACTCTGGTTAGCACCCTCAAAGTCTACATCAGCTTCCCCCAAAGCCCTATGAACATCTTAGTTTTCACACAGGTCCACCAATGCCCAATGCCTTGTTGCCCTGCTTTTCCCTCATGCTGCTGGGCTCTGGTTCCTCAATAAGGGGAGCTCTATGTGGGAAAATTAATCTTTTATGTCCAGTATCTTGGCTTTCAAAACAACATATGCTCCACATCAAGACTTACTCTAAAAAAGGAAAGTAAAATGTAGGCGAGAGACATCACCGTTTGAAGGACTTGCAGGATTTACATGTTTCAAAATGGGAGTTCTACGGTTTAGGGGATCAATTCCATGCTGCTAACATGTTTTCCAAAATGTCAAGAACTTCGTTAGAAATAAATGGAGGCACACTGGACCTTGTAAATGTAGTGAGCAGAGCTGGTAAAGATCTAAAGATCCGTAAGAAATCAAAACTGGTGAAGATCTACAAATGTAAAATAACCAGTTATGAATGATTGAACCACACATAGCACATACATTCACTGTGTTCTGCTCAGCTCTGGTGAAAGACCTCAATTCACACACACACACACACGCACACACACACACACACACACACACACAAACACACACACACAAACACACACAAACACACGCACGCACACCCCCACACACA
>JBBPDH010217549.1:0-13217 GCA_037974565.1 Clupeocharax schoutedeni
TTTGTGTATTTGTGCATCTTGTGGTCGCGCTCCTCAGTAACGTGAGCAGCCCAACTAATTGATAACAGCATTCGTTGACAACGATTTACATTATCGATAATTATCGATTACTTGTTGCAGCCCTAATATACATATACATATATACTATATATATATATATTTTTTTTTTTTAATAGCAAGAATGGCTATAATTTTGATCACATAGCATTTCTTCTCGAATACTCTGTTAAATGTTCTTTAGCCTAAATTATTGTGGCGTTGATGCCAGATATAAATAATCCTTCATGTGAAAAAGGTCCTGACCATTTTAAATCAGTCCTCCTTTTTTCTGCTTCAGAGCAGAACACAATTAATCTTCTATATTCCGGGGTGATGGACATAAAATGTCTGTAAGTGTTGCAGAAATTCTCAGCTTTTCTGGCTGTAATGAACACATTGCATAGCCTGGGATTATACAGGCTTCTGTTCACACTGTATCATTACCAGTTGGAATTGTACCCCTTTTACTGGTGTAAATTCACAGGAGTTTTGTTCCAAGAGCACCAGCGAATTGTGAAAAAATGCCTAAATTGCCTAAAATGCCTGAAAAATGCCTATTTTTATAGTCCACCCTAACCCTAAACATGCTCCCAAAACACTTTAAATTAATTTTGAACTCAGTTTAATACATTACCCTTAAAGAAAATGTAACGATAAACCCGTATCCATACTGTACAGTGTACAACGAACTGCTGTCTCCTGCAGTGCTAGAACGTAAATACTGATGTTACCCCTGTGTAGACTGTACTACATGCACATTTTTTTTGGTATGCACTGTCGTTTTTTGGTATCAGCATGTAAATACAGTAAATCATTTCAGTTACAGTATTAAAAAATAACGCATTTTCAAGAACAAAACTAGGCAGCAGCCAATCAGCAGCAAGGAGAAATGAATAACTCTTTCGGATTGGCTACTTTCAAACCTCTGAGTACAGCAGTATTTCACCGTCCCAAAATGTGCTTTCTTTGTGTTCTTTGGGCAGTACCAAAATATGTACATATTTTATATTATATTTTATATTTATATTTTATATAGAACTGTATCTGAATATATGTTAATATTTATGTTACAAATTTAGTACATATATATATTTAGTACATAAATATAATTTAGTACATTATATTTTTAATAATTTTGCTCTCAAATGCATGAAAATATATTGCCACAAAAAAGGAGAAAAATGCAGAGGAAATCTGCAGTTTCCACAAATTTACTTGGGTTTCTGCATACAACTATTAGTTCAGTTCAAGGATAAATTCCATTAATGACTGAATTCATACAGGTTTAAGATATCAAGTCAAGTCAAGTCAAGTAGATTTTTATTGTCATTCCTACCATATACATAGTACATATTAAAAATGAAACAACGTTCCTCCAGGAACGTACCAGGATTTTGCCTCTGACTCACATTCACATTTATCCATTCTCTGTTTTATTATTGTTAAATACCTAGAAAAACATGTAAAAGGGCCTTTTTTTAAATTGCTTTTTTATTGACTCCATTTAACCAATACAAATTCAAACAAACAGACAATTGCCATGTTTTTGGTTTAGGAAAACTGAAAAGAGGAAGGGGAGAACAGAGTAATGACAACAAACTAAAATGATGGGAGCAAATACAGCATACATGCAGCTAAATATTTTTATAATACAAATGGTTAATCTTGACAAAGGTAGTACGTTTATTATTTCTTTGAAAACGGCCATGACAGCCAAATAATTGCTGGTAGTTCAAGGTTTTTGCTTTGTGAAATCTGGCTGTAGCACATTCCAAAATTAAAGTATCTAAAAAATAGAAGTGCCATAGAGATGACTACTTGGTTAAAACATCCTTTTAAAGTATTTTTGATGGCAGTTATTGCTGCCTGAAAGGGTCCTAGAAAAATCACCAAACCTCAATTTCTCAATTTAGAGCAGTGGGAGAAAGGGCTGAAGGCACAAAGGAGCTCCAGTCATAAAGGGCTTCATGCTCACGGAAGAGAGGAATAAAATAGATAAACAGACAATAAAGTAATAACATCTTTTATTTAGTGATTGAAAACACAGATGTAGTATTGGGAACCAGAATACAATGTATGAATATTTGAAAATAAAGGTACATTTTCCCATGTTTGGTGATTGTGCCTATATGACTTTCTTTGGTACAACACCTTGTGAGCTGTTCAAGAGCTAACAAAAGAAAAAGCACTGCTGCTGTGTGTACTCGAGCTAGACGTCTGGCACTGACCACAGCATGAATGGAGTCCCAGCTGTGCTGTTTGTTGCTGGAAATCACCAACCATGCAATTGGCCTCTCCCATCGTGGTGGAAGGGCCAGACGGTTCTTTTCCTATCAGTCGCTATTCAACCTTTTAGCCTTGGGGATGCTTGTGAGATGAAGACTTTATTAGTCTTTTGAATTTTTTGTAAGTATTCTGGTAGCCTAGTGGTTCGGGAGTTGCTCCTGCAATCAGGAGATCGTGGCATTGAATCCCAGGACTGCTAGTGGTTACCACTGAGGTACCTTTGAGCATGGTACCATTCCCACACTGCTCCCCAGACGCTGTGTTCCTGGCTGTCCGCTGCTTCACTTCACACTGAATGAGTTAAATGCAGAGAACGAATTTTGCACTGTTCACTTGGCTGTGCTGTGTTCACAAACGGACATTGTTAATTAGTCATTTTATTTATTTCATTTTATTTGTTTATCTTGTTTTGTAGCCCTCATAGTTCTTGGGGTGCTCAGTTCAAAGGCAACCCAACAAAGTCACTGTGAAGAAGTTCAAGCCAAGGAGGACATGGCAGTAGCAGCATTTCACAAAGTCTTAGCGTGTGGCAGAATGGTGTCACATTTTATCTACAGCATATGCTTCCAGTCAAAATACTGCACCACGCCACTGCATCACTGTAACAGCACTGAAGATCTTCTGTTTTGTTCTGGGAAAGATGTGGCCGTTTGAAGACTTTGATTTTAGTTTCAGCAAAAATTACTAGTTAACATTAACACTGAATACTGTTATACAGATAAAGTAACTCAAGTAGAAGGCATAGTAATCATTAATAGTGTTTTACCATCTTATTCTCACATTTCTCTAGGTTTAGCATGTTACTGAGCAGTATTTCTCAAAAGAAGGGTGTATTTTCATGAACGGTTTCATTGTTTTGCAGTGTCAGTTGATGTTGTACATTAATACAACATATTCAGATTCAGATCAGCCTAAGTGTTAGACCAGCTTTTATCCTTTAAAACTGATTGTTGCTTCTACTTTGTGAATATGAGATTTCAGCACTGTTGTTACATTTATTTGATATTTAAAGAAAGACATGTAACAAAGCAAAACAAATGTTTTTGCATTATTTTGAATGGACATTTATTTCTTTTGCATCACAAACAATATTTTTGAACAGGAAAGCTGTGTGTCGTGTCCAAGTTAGGAGTTTTATATAAGGATAGAAGCTCCTCCTGAGGCTCTGTGTACTGGCCATAATACTCCTGAAGCATCTGCCTGGTTTCAGCAGTTTTAGTAAGAAATTAATAGTAAAGGTTTACTCTCTTGTATTGCACTTTGTATGAATGATCACAGCTTATCCCACAATAAATGACTAAAAGTGCTGCCAAAAGTTTCAATAATCCTGGTGAACAGTGGCGGTTCTAGACCAAAATGACCAGGGGGGCCCAGGTGGGGCCAGTGTGTTTTTAGGGGGGCACATATAATTGCAAAACAGGTCAATATTTTATTTTATATATTTTATTTTATATTTGGCTTTTCATTAATTTTCAGTACAGTTCTTTTACACAACATGAAATCACACTGTCAGCATCTCTAGTGCTGTAGTAAGGAGAAATAATGGAAAGTTGGTCTATTTAGGGCTCTAGCTGCTAGCTTTTACAACCGGAGTTAACAATTTGTGCTGCTGGCCTTCAAGCTGCAGATAACAACGTCCATCTGTCCGTGTGTCCGAACACATGTATCGTCCATTCCATTCTAGGAGCCAGCGCAAGTAACAAAAGAAATTAATATTTTAATCATTGGCTGTTCAGTGCAGGGGCCCTAACAGGGTCCAGGAGCAATTTTACAAGGGCCCTGGCACACACTGGCCCCGTCGACAACTGCGTATGCTGGTGAAATTAGTGTGGCCTTTGCAAAAGTTATGTCACGCATCATAAGTCAATTCCCATATGATAAGCTCAATGAATAGAAATTGTGCACTTAAACTGGAAATAGACATCCCACCTACTCTCACTTCTGCTTCTGCTGATTTCTACAAAGTCATTGTCGGATCAGGTGGTAAACCTGAGACTGCTGTATAATTTGTACAGCAATCTGTATAAATACTTTTAGCAACAGGTTTTATAAGCATTTGACATTGAACGCCTCCCCAGACATAGACTGACTCCTGGTGCAGTTTGATTGAAGAGATTCTCAACTGCACTGGAAGATGAATTCAAATAAACAGTGAGAAAACTGGTCATGTGTCAATAGTCAGTAGTGC
Organism: Clupeocharax schoutedeni; assembly: GCA_037974565.1. Taxonomy (NCBI): domain Eukaryota; kingdom Metazoa; phylum Chordata; class Actinopteri; order Characiformes; family Alestidae; genus Clupeocharax; species Clupeocharax schoutedeni. Next base: position 4,514 of record JBBPDH010217549.1, read on the forward strand.
TGGGGTAAAGTGTTGCATTTATGTACACTGCCTAAAATATAGGGTTATAGATTTTTTGTCATAATTTCCAGAATAAGCCCTTTGTTGAATCACTGACAGAAAAATGAAAGACTTACGATGGACACTCCATGCATTTTTTATTGAGGTTGAACTCCAATTACAGATGGAGTAGATCATGTAAAATTCTGTTTGAAAGGTGTTCGACTGACAGCTTCTCTGTTCTTCTCTTGTGCACCGGGCACATTTGAAGTTTCAGTGGTCTGGACTGCATGTTCGATTAGAAGAGAAAGACACAGCCAATATGCTGAATGATGCATCAAATATCAATGGAAGTGATAGATGTTCAGAACCACTGCACTGTGTGTCTCAGACCATCAGTAACATTTCTGCGTTAAAAGGAAACTGGGACCTGTTGGGTGATTTAAAGTGTGGAGATGAAGAGGGCATGACGAAGACTCTGGCATAAATCGGAGCTGTAAACTGTGAATCAATGGTAAATGGTCATCATGCTGTAAAAAAGCTTCTTATATAGAAGTTCTCTTGGTGTGTGTTGGTGTTCAAGGTATGAGACATCATGCTGAGCTTTGTTTGGTGTCTCGTCGAACCAAAGTTGCTGTAACACGTAATAATAATTATAACCACTACTGGTGTTTAAAAATGACGTCACACACAAATGACAATATAGATGTATTTTATTTTAGGTTTTAGAAACAAACAGAAAAAAACAACATCTTTGAACACAGGAGAACTTACAGTCTCCGCCTACAAGCGGAGAGTGAGGCTTTTCGGAGAGAACGAGCAGCAAATGTTGAGCTTGTAGGAGAACAAACACTGGTTTTAGAATAAAAGCTGTTTATTGATACATTAAGGGTAAAAAGAAAGAGAATTTGTTTTATTATATCTTTATAAATGGCCTTCTCATCCAACGTCAGTGTCTAACCTCATAAATGCTCTACAGAATAAATGGGCACAAATTCCTACAAGAAACTCCAAAATCATGTTGAAAGACTTCCAAGAAGGTAAGATAAAGGGGCATTTGGCTGACACCCTTATCCAGAGTGACTTACATGAATTTGTTACAGGAGCCGTCCCCCTGGATCAACCTAGGTTTAAGGGTCTTGCTCAAGGACACAATGGTAGAAAGAGGAGTTTGAACCTGCAACTTTGTGGTCAGAAGAGGTGTAGAAAGGGGGACCAACTCCATATTAATATCTATGTATTTGAATGCAGTGTCATTAAACTCCCTGTTGATGTGGTGGTCAGACATCCCAATACTATACACACGTTGTGTATATCAGTCTAAAATTTTTAAAAGGAGAAGTTGGTAAATGAATAATGATAAGGGCTCAGTGTAATGGATTACTTGAGCAGTAAGCATGCAGGCTCCCTAGCCTGGAAGGACGAATGATGGACTAGGTGGGTTTTGATTGCACTTGGGTCACTAATCTGCCTCAAATCTGTGTCAGTGGAAATCTGTGTTGGGTCTGTGTTGTTAAAGTGATGATGGGACTGTTATCGCCTCCCAGCGATGCAAGAGTCTGTGGCTGGGAATCCATGATAACACAACTCACCATGACCCAGCAGAAGGGAGGGATGGCTTAGTTCTTATTCTTGTCTGTTTAAAGTAAACCTACAAATCATGGGCGAATGTTTAGTCACAGATACAGCTGTGTTACAACTCGGCACAAACAGCAGCTCAAAAAGCGCAATGATTTGCCACATGTGTCGCAGAGGGAGCATTTGTTTGAGTGTAGAGTTGTAGAGTTGTTAGAGGTGTTGAAATGCATTGAATAATTATATTACAAGCTGGTAATTACTGCTTATGTGTGGCTTAAACGTTTTTGTTGAAGGACACAGAAAAGCCGCAGACAGTAAGACATTTACGTAATAAATGTATCTACTCCTTTTATAGTACAAGATAAAAGAACACCGGGATACGGGGAAGACAACAAGACTCATGTCCTCACCTGCCCAGTCCATCCCATCCTACACCATGCAGCCCATTCAATCCCTGTTTAACTCAAATTAAATTATACTCTTAATTCTCAGTTTAGCCTTATTTTGCAGATTTAGTGATGCATTTTTCTAATAAATTGTGATTACAATGAATGATTTCTCTTCAGGGATTTGCTCCCTGAATTTTCATATATGTAGTACTATGCAAATGTCTTAAACCACAACTTTGTTTCTGAAGAGCCAGTCAGTCTTGTATTTTTTAATTGTAAGGTATAGTTGAGGAACAGTTCTCCAGGCTTCTTAAAAAAGACTTTCAAAGACTCTCATTTTCAGCCCAGTCCCTTAACCTGACCAGTTTCAGTGGAATGCTTTTGTTTGTTAAGACACACAGTGACCTACGTATGAATCATTCAAGCAGAACAAAGAACCAGAGAAAAAACTGGAGCAGATGATTCCAGATGATCAGGCGGTGATCAGTATACTGGTGGTGCTGAATGCTGGGTGGTTGGACCGAGGTCTGGCCCTAACAAATTTAGTTTTAAAAGCTTTGTCTTAGACATTCTTTTATTCGAATAAACCAATTGCACATTCAAATATTTAGAAAGAAATACAAAAAATATGAACTGAATATGTGAAATACAATATAAATAGCTTACATAAAGTATTAGATTTAAATATTACCAAAATAAAAAATTAAAAAGACATAAATTATAAATACAATATAAATAAGGCACTGCACAAAATAAGACAAAAAATGTAACAAAAAAGGTGATCTTACAAAGACCTTTCCTCCTCTTCTTTTCTTTTTTCCTCCCCTGGGCACCAGATATTTCCCCCCCATGTAGCAGGTAAAGGCTAATTAGACAAAGGAGGGGGGCGGCGTGGGGGGGTGGGGGGTATTGACGCCCCCTTGGCCTCATAGGAAAGTTGCGTATCATTGTTATTATTACTACTACTACTTGATAGGCTTTGCTAAGCAGGTGAATTAATGTGAGCTTGTTCTTTTCATATTAAGGCACATTAATACCAACAAGTTTTAAGAATAGCGGAATGTTACACTTTTTTTCTTCCTCCGTTTGTGGCGCCCCCTGGATGGATGGCGCCCTTAGCATTTGCCTATATTGCCTATGCCACGGGCCGGCCCTGGTTGGACCTAGACATAAAATAGTATATTTGCACCAACAAGGTGATTCAAAGTGAAAGAAAAGAGGGTTAAGTCAATATTTTAGCATTGTACTGTATGGGTACAAACTTTAATATCAACAGCTGAGAAAATGAGTAAGACAACATCAGTGTTTCTGGCAGAAGATTTGAAGGGGGTTGATTGATCATTTTTGTTGATGGGGTTTGTGTTGGTGGTGAATGATAAATTTTGTTATGTGGGTGGGTGCCCAGTTGGTATGGCATTAATGATAGTTATGTTAAGAACTGGATTCTGTGCTGTGTTTATGGGAGGGCATGGGAATGGAATTGGCCTTTTTTTGCCCGTGGCAGCAAAGATTTTGGCCCCCACAGAGAAATGTCCTTAGCGGAAACGCCAGACTGTGCATGTCTAAAGCAGTAGCAGATACAGAGTGTCCCTGTGGTCAGATACAGACAGGCTCACTTTTTTAAAGAGTAATTTGGGACACTCTCAATGGGACACTCTAAAGGGGGAAGAGAAATCTGGCCACTTATTTGGTCTCTGTATTTGTAGATACCTTGTTAGCTGTTCGATGAATGGAATAGCTTTTCACGTAATTGGTCTTTCTGTAATTTCTCAAGTGGATTTACTGTGCAGTTATTACATTACAAGATTAATTCACAGCACTCTGTCATCGCTGGTGGAAACAAAAGCATGGTGCAATTCCATAATTATTTCTCACCTATGACTCATGGAAACAGGTGAAAAGTTTCTGTGGAAAGTGCACATTCTAAACTGTTTAACAGTTCTTCTCTAAATGTAGATATCTGACCTCCTGGCAGGTCCTGGCCTTTTTAAGGGGTCACTATGAATGCAATCTGGTTTGATTTTCTTCACCTTAAGTTAACTTGGCCTGTTCTCAAGAAATACTTTTCAGTAGCCCATACGTTAATTTAATACCTGCTGCTGTACTGGGTCTATTTTAGTTCCCTCTGTGCTTCAAAGAACACTAATGGACAAGCTGGCAAGATTCAATCAAGCAAATATTCTCTCAGAGAGCTTGAAGCACACTTTTTTCATCATTCGCATATCCTGAGTGTTATCATTACCTGTAGAAGGAAGTGCATTCCTAGTTATTTTTTTAAAGTAGTTTTGTGGACCAAGTGCTTTTGACTCTATTTTCCAAGTTCTACGACATTAAACATTGCTTGTTAACTGATGTTACTCATTCATTGGGTGCTGGATGACTTTGATTTGTGATTAATTTGGCGATATATTTAATAAAATAAAATATATTCACTTATTTTATGCTTCTTCTTTTGAGACTGTCCTATGTCTGTTTCACTATGTGTACACTGGAGAACCTGAGCTTTTATCTCTCTGTATACTTGTCTATGGTTGAGATGACAAGTTCATCTCAACCATATACAAGTATATTGTATATTGTCAAAATGTTTAATGATGTTTGCCATCCACCAGTTTTGACAGGCTAAAAAACAAAATTTCTGAACATTTTCCATGGAATCCATAGTGCCTCACATCCCCAGTTTGAGAATCACATCAGCTCCCATATTTATTAGTAATGATATACTGTAATTGAAAATGTATTGATGAAAATTGTGTTATTGTAGCTTGTATCAGAATTTACTGTAAAATGACTGCAGTGTGTGTGTTTTGCATTCGCAGCAGTGTTGACCCCCACCATAATTGCTTGTGACAGCAACTCAAATGATTTATTTATAGCTTGCTAACAGCAGCTCAGGTCATTGATCATCAGGTGTCTCAGCTCACTGTAACCTACAGTAATAAATGTCATGTAGGGAACAATATACAGAGACAGCTGGGTGGTTATTAACATCTCTTTTTACTGTAGTTTTTTAAATGTCAACTATTATTAAAAAACTTCATTTACCAACAAATGGATAGGTTGAATTCCATTAAGTACTTACAGATGGAAGAAAAGTGCAGAATTATCTGATTATCCTCGCAGTGAAACTAATTTATAAAGTGCTGAGTCCAAAAAACCTTCAAAGCACTTGTATATTTACCTAAATATTTATTGAACCCACGTTAATAAAGGTACAGGTGTGTTTCGGGACATGGTCTTTCTCAGATTTTTTTTTAACAATATAATTCAAATGCACCCACTTAGTTACATATTCAACATGTATTTTTGCTGTATTATAGTCATTTGCGGCCTGGATGGATGCCACAGTAATAATTAATGGCTTTTACTTTTTCTTCATCGTTATCACATTTATGGCTTTTGAGGCATTTACCCATATATTTTTGCAGGCATTATTTTTGCTGTATCATCAACCCCCCCACCCCCCCCCCCAAAAAAAAACAACTGAAAAAGTAAACACAGTAGCTGTAACCATTTAGCAGTTAATGGCAGCTGGACTCTAGATTAGACCCCCGGTCATCGTTCTTGTTCTTGTCGTCCCACCCGTTCACTGAATAATGAGTGAGTGTGATTAATGAGCCGCAGTGCTCCATTGATTTCTTTAATTCCTCCGGGTGTACAGAACTGCACTGTTACATATGTATCCGTCAAGAAAAAAGCGAGAGCTTTGGAGGGAAGTGAAGATTGATGGCACTCGGTCTTCGCTTGTGGAACTGTGGCTATTGGCTAAGTGTTCTTCTCCCCTTAAGATCTCAGCTGCAGTTTCCAGCGTAGCTTACAGCATTTCTAATACAGCCAGAGATGTGACGATGCCAAGGTTAGATGATACATGATACACCAATCAGAAGATGTTTCAGCAGTTCGGCTTATTTATAGTTTCAGCCAGAGTAGACGATGTCAAGTAGTTCCCTATGATTAATGTCACAACTGAATTTTGTTCATGTCAAGAAGTACGTTTTTCTTTTCCGTCCTGTGGTTGCTGCTCTTACCAAAAGCAGGTTTTTCCACTTCAATTTATTGTCTTGCGTCAAATAACACTGAAGTACAGTTGAACTCGTGACAGCAGAACCAGACTGGGTGAAACATTTCATGCAAAACAGGTTGTCAGACTTCCCTGTTATCAAGGTCAGACTTGCAATATTAAGTTTTTGGGAATATTGCAGAAATGTCATTTAACTTTATTTAGTCTGTGTGACAGGATGCTTGGTGAAAAACAACCAATACCCGATAAAAGCAGAACTTGCTTTGAATCAAGCTCATCATGTTACTGTGATAGGTTATTTTATTACTTTTTTCTTACAGTTATAGTATAGGTTAAATATAGAGTATTTTTATGACTGAATAAGTTGGTTTGGTGGGGAACGCAAAATGCATGCAGGTAAGTATGTTTTCTTTGGAATGAATGATTTGAACTTAAAGTAAACCGATAGTGTTAATGTAAAAACAGATTATACCTTATTCTAATGGGTTGATATGAGGAACACTACTGGTTTAACAGGGACCCCATGATTCTTGAAGAATGTAATGCTTCCTTAAGATCTGCAGGTGTTCTACAAGAAACTAGGGGTCTCAAATGGCAACCATGGAGACAGTTCTTATTAGAAAACAAGGTTTTAATTCTAATGGTACTAATGGTTTTATAGTGGGGGGGGAACAGAAGCAACAGAAGTAGTACCCAAAGAAACCATATTTTCAGATCTTCCTGTATTTATTTCGTCATCAGCACTCACAAAACACATATAGGTTCACTAGTGGATTTGGATAGTAAATAAAATTTTATATTTATATCAGGACACCTGGTTCCATTTACCTCCACTGTGAAGCAATCGGAGTGTGTAAGTTTCCATTTCCATTCCACTCTCCTGTGGTTCCACAATAAACCGTTAGACATCAAACCCACTTTGTTTACAACTTATTGACGTTTTTCAATAATGGAATACCTCTTTAGTGCATTTCATACATCGTTGTGAAAGACAGTGTACTTTTCACTCTTTTCATAGAATGACTCAGTTATTGACTGGAGAAAGCAATTATCCTTTACACTGTAGCCACGTTGGTCATTTCTTGACATTTAAACAAGCAGAGAAAAACAAGAGCACACTCAGCTCAAACCCTGAGTGTAAACTGCATAACTCTGTATGTAATTATAATGTGTTTGTGTGAAGGTTATAACCGTAGTCTTTTTATGCTCCAGTTTTTTTGTCACTGTTCAGATTGGAGAAAACCAGGAATGCATGGAATATTTTTTAAATAATTGAAATAGTCACAAAACGGTGTCACGGCTGAGGCCCAGTATGGCCATGTGGTCCTTTGTTTTGATTGTGTCACGTGTTTTAGGTTCCCCATCTGTTTCCTGTTTGTCTCCCCAGGTGCCTCTTGTTATCTGTCTTATTTAAGATCTGCGTGTATGTCTCGTGGTTGTAGTTTCATTGTCCTCATTTTGTCCCCAAACCCTACCCTGCCTCGTGTTTTTTCAATAAACCCCTGATTATGGACTCTCGTGTTCCAGTCTGCTCCCTACTCCTTGGCAGCTCGCGGTCCTGGGGGTTTACACCTCCCCTGGACCGCGACAAACGGTTGGAAATGTGAGGTGAAAAATTAGTCACATGCACTTTATTAGCAGCATTCCTTACATTTATCAGTTGTGGCTAGAATGCAAAAAATCGCTCTCTCGTGTGGGCTTCATTAATGGGCGTGATTGGAGAGACTTTTCATCTGTCAGTCATGTTGTGCTGTTACTGTAGCAAACCTCTCATTAGTTCGAGTAGTTCAGCTATCCATCATAATGACAGCAAATTGTGAGTCATTCACTAATTCAAATTCCTGCCATAGATTCTTCATTTGTCTTTTATACCAAGTGTGAATTCCTTGCAATTTCATATCATGACTTGAACACAATTAGCAGGGAGTGGAACCTATGATTTCAAAAGTAGAGTGCATGTAGCATTCTCTAATTAAATGTTCATGGCATAACCCACACACTGCTTTTGCACTGGAAAGTCATGAAAGTGAATCATAGATCAAAGTGTAAAATGGCCATTTGTCATATGTGAATTGCAAAAACAAAATTCTGCATTTAAACCATTCACCCAAGTGAAGCACCAGGCAGCCAGCAACTCAGCACCCAGGGAGCAGTGTGTGGGGACAGTGCCTGGCTCAAGGGTACCTCAGTGGCCCCAATAGTAGTCCTGGGATTCAAACCCACAACCTTCATATCTCAGGGTGAGCTCACTTGCCACTAGGCCACCAGATTACCACTCCCTAGCCACTAGCCTCCATCTAGTAGGAAATTAGTTCTTAATCAAATGAGATGTTAAGGACAAATGTGCATTGGTGGAGGCTGACTGGGGTGGGGGTGGGGGTGGAGGTAGCTCAGTGGGTAGGATGCTTGCCTCCAGACCAAGTGGTCATGGGTTCGAATCCTACCTTCAGCAGACCACCACTGGGTCCCTGGAGCAAGTTGGGGTTAAGGGTCTTGCTCAGGGACCCAGTGGTGGTCTACCTACAGACTGTCCCCTGTAGGTAGGGAATGGAAGTCGCTTTGGATAAAAGCGTCTGATAAATGCCGTAAATGTAAATGACTGTAAGAAAAGACTTAATCACTGCCCACAGTACAACAATAGCCACAGCCTTCAGAGCTTTCACTTTGCTTGAAAAGTTTACAGACTTTTATTATTTTTACAAACCGGATTCCAAAAAAGTTGGGACACTATACAAAT
>JBBPDH010217623.1:0-13211 GCA_037974565.1 Clupeocharax schoutedeni
ATAAGAGAGAGAGAGAGAGAGATACAGAGAGAAAGGGTAAGGGAGAGAGAGCAAGAGAGACAGAGAGAGATACAGAGAGAGAGAGACAGAAAAAAAGAGAGATGATCGCATGAACGAGAGAGAAAGAGAGAGAGAGAAAGAAAGAGAAAGAGAGAGAGCGAAAGACAGAGAGAGAGAGATAGAGAGAGAGAGAGAGAGAGAGAGAGAGAGAGAGATAGAGAGATAGACAGACAGACAGAGAGAGAGAGAGTAAATCGGAGCTAAAATATCACGGTGAAAGTCATCATCCCTTGCGTAGTACAGACCCAGCTCCCAACCCAACTTTGTGAATAGATCAGCGGAGATATTTATATTATCATTAATGGCCCAGCACTAATTAGAACATTTAATAGTTTATATGTTAAATATACATTAGACAGTCAACTAGATTACTTCTGCATATTTATACATTCACAAGTTCACCTTAGGCACCTAGAAACAAAAATTAATAACAAGCCTCACCAAAATACCTTCAGAAAATATCGATCCACATCTCTGAATGTAATCCATCTAAGCATAGCAACACAGAGACATGAATATATACATGTTTAACAAAACCTTGTGCAAAATAGCAAATGGCTGTATGAGCCTCCCATCCTAAAATAAATAACCTAAACATTCTCATATTTTACTCCTAACAGGAAAACCAGAGACTTAAAAAAATACAATCAAAGTAGTTTGTTTGTTAGTTCAGTAATTAATTTGTAAACAGTTTCTGTAGAATATGGTAACATCTTTAACAGGCTGATCAGTAATCATGTGGGTTGTTGACCTTCATTCCTCTTCAGCCCAGGGAGCGTAAGCTCATACCTGATCACAAAAGGAAGCAAAAATGAATCAGATTAAATTAATGAGAGACACTATTCTTATTTCTGATTGGCTGAGCTGTATTCTAGCAAAATAGCGACTGGCACTCCCATTAGAACTAACTTGAATGTGGGAATATATGTAAATGTGTTGCTTTTGTGACATCACAAAGCTGATAAGAAATGGGCTGTTTTTACAGCCTCTTTTCCATATATGGACTGAATGGATGGGGGCGAGTGAACATCTTTATACATCATCTTTATACATCATACATCTTTAAGCCCTTTTAATTCTGGAAAAGTGATATGGACCCTTTAATATATTGAAAGGCATTGCAAGCACAATGTGTAGCAATAAAATCACCGTGCTGATACATATTGTGCAGCACTGCTGACCGTGGGGGAGAGCAATATCTGTCAGTTCTGTAGCATCAGTTCTCAGATGCTCACATTAGCTAGAAATGATCTGAGCAATAGGGGAACAGGGAGTAGCAATTATACTGTCTTCAGAATCTCTTCAGCTGTGGGATCACCAGGGTTTGGACAGCCTTATGAAAAAAATAGAAAACCTTAAGTTTGAGAAAAAAAAAGATTTTCTCACCATTCAATGGACCCTTTCACAATATCTATTTCAGAAAGATCAATGAGGACCTGCAGACAAACAGATAACAAAAGAACACTTACTTTCCACCACACTGATTGATAGCCATTGTTATCATATCTGAATACAGAGTATAGTTTCTTTGCCATAAGGCCAGAAGTTTGGGGGCACCCCACTTCCTTTAACCACAGCAACACAGATTCCCTACATTCTTTCCAGCAATGTCTGAAAATAACCAAACCCTCCCAGCACCTTTTCAAGACTGCAAACAGTCCCTGTAGCTCAATGAGAGAGATAGATCATTTGGCCGAATTTTACAGAAACCTTGGGACTATCATCTTGTTGAAAAATTATTTTTTCTCCAATTTTTCTCCTTTTCTAAAATAGAAAGAATTGTGTGATGGTGAAGAACCAAGTGACACTTTTATCATGATCAGCGTAATGTGAATCTAGGTACACTAAAGAGATATGTGATATGTGTCTTTGTGGCTAAATAATGTGTTACAACCTACTATAAAATATTGCTCAAAACATTTAAGTATTTCTACATTTTTATTTTTTCTTTTGTAGAAAAAAGAGTATCATTTTAATAAAAACAAATCCAAGGGGGGGGGGGCAAACTTCTGACATGTAGTGTATATCATACTAATATCATATTAATAGCAGTGTAAATACCAAATACTACAAAGTGTGTTAAAATGAGAAACATTACTACAGGTGTCCTAAACTCACCATCCCGATCTCCTTCCTTTCTCTGGTATGAAACATTCTATTGTTCTTCACAGAAACATCTAATTTCCTTGTTTTTGCCTCCTCCAGGGGCACTGAAAACTCAAACCTGTGTAAGAAAGGGAGGCGTGATTGGACAATGTGCCCTCAATGGTACCACTGAGACCTAATAGCTCCCAAAAGAGACCTAATATCTCACTTTTCTTCAAAGACTGGTTCCACGGTCTTCCTCTTCACTTGTGTGCGCATGCGGCTCTTCCATTTTTGGTCTGGCAGTAAGTAAATGCGAACATAAGTGTCTGAGCCGTTCTCGTTACACTGGAACAGGTTTCTACAAAGCAAAGTAACAGGTTTTACCATTAATATAACATTTACAATTAATAAAACTTATCTACCAGAAAAATAAAATAATACAATCAGAGGTTTTCCTATTTTCATATATGGAATGTATAAATTGAAGAAGTGAAATTACCATTTGAAACAAATATAAACTTTTTAATTCCAGAAAAGTGGTAGTGCTTTACTATACTGAAAAGCATTGCAATCTCAATATGCAGCAGTTGTCACAAAGGGTATGCACCAGTGAGGGAAGGAGGCGCAAGTGCAGATTTCTATGACCAAAACACAAGAAGGCTCGAGGGCCAAGAGTGGACACAGGGGGATGAATGATTGGAACTTAAATATGAGCACATATACAGGCCTGAACCAATGAACATACAACACTACTCAAGTCTCCAGAGGCGAAATGGTCACCAACGCGACTAGATTATTTATTTCGCCACTAGTTTTTTCCATTTCAGTCGCCTAATGTGATCGTCCCTTACAACCAAGAGAAATTAATATAACTAAAAGTACAAGAAAAGTGAGATTTTAATATGCAGATACGCTCGACACGAGTCTGTCTTACCTCTGACATTATCACGCGTTTAGATTCGGCTCTTTTTAATGAGTCGGATCATTTGGATCGGATCACTAAGAAGATCCGGCTCCTTAAGCTCCCAAACACATAGACAGACAGGTAAACTATGACGATGCCCATACGGCTCTTCATTTTCCTAAATTTAGTCAAAGAAGTGACTCGTTCGCAACAGACACATCTCTATCGAGAGCACTGTTGACAGAGTTTTGTTTCAGAGGATTCGTACGACCTGGCAACCTGTTGCAGAGCGTGTTCTAAAAAATAGAAAAAATAAACAATAACTACATGAGAAACACTGTTTTACTTTGGCAACAATTAAGTCTGTGTTGTGATTTCTTGTTTTAACGCTCTTTACATGGAGAAGACTGGAGACAAAACGTGCCGTGACAATATGTTTTTATTTATATCATATCGGACAGAGATGACGGCTCCTAAAAAATAATTTGGCTGCTAAGGTTTTTATTTTGTATGGAGCCCTGCTATTTATTTCTAAATCCCCAGTCCTCCAATGGCACCCCCCACAGCTTTGGAGACAGAAACAGGGGTACAGCTTCGAGCCTGGTCCAGGGAGCTGGCGTGGGCAGGAGTCATGGCACCGGCATGGGTGAAAGCCATGGAGGCAACGTTGCTGGTGTCTCGCAGCCAGAGTGTCCCTCACCGATGACTGGGGAGCCGGTGTGCTCAGAGAGGTGTGTTTTGAGCATAAATTGCAAAGCTGTGGCAGAGGAAGCTGTTTGCAAGGAAATGGACCTTCTGTACAATTCACTTTTCCTCCAATACTTACAAGTCCTGTCAATCACCTTCAGCCTGGTATGTTTAAAAGCAGCTCAGCATCAATATATTCCTGTGATTTTTTAATGCCACGCTTTATACTTTATTCTTTAGTGTTACATTAAATAATATGATTACGTAAGATGAGATAAAGATTAGTCCCACAAGGTCGACATTTGTGGGAACACTGACCACCAACACTTCAAATAATGTGTAAATGAACTGCATATTGTAAAATATATTGTATAAATATATGTATATGTAGATAGTAAAGAGAAACGGTGCCAGAACCGTTGCTTGCGGAGCCCCAGTACTGCAGAGGACCCTGTCCGACACACAGCACAAAGTTTTTGATGGTCATTTGCAGGTGATGTTTTCTGTTGGTCATTTCACTGCCTTAAAATAGGAACACGCTGACAAGGCACTCAGACAAGGCATTTCCGGGAAACGCGGAAACTCGTATTATTTAAAAAATATAAAAAGGAGGAATGTGCTGGTATGAAACAAGTAAAAAACACTCATGGGTCGTGTTTTCCACCAGTTCAGAATAAGCCCCCTTGAGTTTATTGGCCAATTAATACATAAAAAAACCTACTTGCAGCAGTTAACGGTCACAATGAGCTTGTTCCTCAGACTGACATAACGAATGGTCAGCTGGATATGGCCAAAGCTTCCCTGGTGATTCAAAAGTGCTCTGTAACACACAAAATTCAATTCCATACAGTTTAAAGGTTAAAGGAACATTTTAAAAAAGGTTACATTAAACAAAATTATGTACAGTACTGTACAAAAGCCACCCTTTATTTCTTTATATTTCGCTTTGACCACCTTGTTGGTGCAAAAAATACTATGTTATGCCCGTCACACTGGTCAGGTTCAGCAACTGGACTGAAAATGAGAAACTTTGAAAAACTTTGAAAAGACTATATTAAAAATGCAAGAAAGTCTGGAAGCAAGATATGAAGAAATTAGGTGTGGCTTAAGACTAGGGATGCACCGAATTTTTTTTTTTTACGTGCTCTGTAGGCCTTTAACAAAATAGTGTATTAAACAGAGATTGGCAGCCCATATATTAACCATAAACACTGGAAAACTTTCTCGCCTTTTCAGAAACACAGACGGAGTGGGTGTGCTCGAAGGGTCTCGCCTCTTCTGTGCTTGATCGGGATGTTTTGATTTTATATGATAAATTAATCCCAATGTTGAGGAAGTCTTTTTGGAAGCACCCTCTCTAGAAATTTTGGTATTGTACACTTTACAAACGACTTTCCAGGTGTCATTCTTAGATATACTGAAATCCGCTACACGGCAGACTTGTTGACTCTAATCCAATCCAATTGACTAACGATACTTTTTCTGTGTCACGCGTGTCGACTTCACGCACAAAAAAATGTTGTAACTAGTGCAGTGCCATTTTAACTTTCAAGGGTGGTGACATTACCAATGAGTAAAACATTTGAGGTCATAACACAGCATTAAAATTCAAGAACGCTACGTGTTTGATTCTCAGCGCTCGAGAGCAAGCTCCACGGTTTTCATAGACAAAACTTTTTATTATCAAAACTAATTTAATGTTATAAATATAGTTGTATATCATTTATTGTTAAAGAAGGTAAGTGCATAATTTATTGTTCAAATGTTTATATTTACCTTGTAAAGAAAAAGATTGAGTCCTGACATCTAATAAAATGGCTTTCGAATCTGAAAAAAATGGCCTATCGCTCACAAACAGAGCTGCCATGTAAAACTCCCCGTGCTGCCACACACCAAAAGACTACATCTCCCAGCCTCCCTAGACACTCACTTACCCAGACTGTAAAGCTTCCTAAGGCAACAGGCTCATCCTGTAACACTATTTAGGAAATGATAATGGAATCAAAAAGGAATCGGATCGATAAGAAGAATCGATGATGGCATCAATCATTTCTTATCGATTTCTAGAAGACACTCACTCAGGGTATGGCACGCTGTCGGCCAAGTCTAGTCGTGAAGAAGCAATGGAGTTTTCTGATAAGAGGCTGTGGGAGTCGTAGCGGCGCATCCGGGACGGTGTTGAGGGTCCTGAGCGTCGGCTCTCCAAGGTCAAAAGGGAGTCTATTCGGTGAGGGTGGTACTCTGACTGCAGAGACCTGGTTGAAACGCTAGAAGCTGGGTCCTCTGTGGTGGATGCTGGTCCCTTAGATAATGTGGTGCCCTGCCCTTTCTTCTCATACTGGGATGACTGGAGTGGAAGCTCGGAGGCAGGCTGAGGTCGTGGAGGCTGTTTGGATGGCTGGAGTTGGGCTTGTGCTTGCTGAGGTTGTGCAGATTTGGTTTGAGGCCCCTGCTGAGGTGTAGCTGCTGGAGGGTTCTCTACTTTAGGCTTGGGTTTCTCTAACTTTAGGATCTGGAATAAAGAAAAAGAGTTTTTTAATAAGTAAAGAAGATTTACATACAATCAAAAATGTACAATCAACCTCAAATTGACGCTCCTCAACGTCAAACAGACAGTCCCATCCTCTACCTTAAACTAACAGTCTCCAACTGATGGTCCTCAAACTCAAAAATGACAGCCCTCAACACCAAATTTGTAGTATACATCCTAGACCCCACATTGACCGTCCCATCCTCTACCGCAAACTGACAGTCCCCATCCTTGACCAAAATTGACAGTGTCCTTCCTTAACCTCAATATGACAGTCTTCGTCCTTGACAGTAACATTAAATAATACAATATTAGTATATAACTACCAATTGTTGCTAAACAATTAAAGTGATGGCGCACAGGAGATCAAAGCCCAATAAATGTGGGTTATCCACAAAGGGAGCAAATTAAGAGTAAACCAACTTTAAAGTCCATGAATGAACGAGGTAACTATCGTGTATAAATAACAAAGAAATTTATATAAAAAACAGAGAAAGACTCCTAGAATGTGGCTAGAACTCCAGAGAACGCAATCTGTAGGTGGATTGAGGAGGTGAGTTTGGGGGGTGGTGTCATTGGTGGTGGCTGGATACATGACCATAAGATATAACAACAAATCGAAAGTGACAGCGTGAGCCTCAGTTATTACGTTTTTGTTTGTGCTAAACAGTATAACTAGTGCTACCTGCTAAAATATTTACAGAAGGTGCTTGAAGAGTGATAGACTCACATTTATGGAATAATTTGCCATAAACATAATCTACACTTTTTCATTTTGTGCCGCGTTTGCCTGTTATTACAATTACATTAATTTATTTATTCATTTTATCAAACATTACATGGCTTAAAGTGGCCCGTGCCTGTTGTGACAGTATATTTGTAAAATCTAATGACTGAGGAAAATCCGCTTAAATGACTATGCACTTATAATTCAGGCAATTATGTAATAATTAAACGGAAAGGCAATCTTGAAACCAAATGTTTTCGTCTTTCGATGCTTATACGTAGGTCACTGTGCGGCTTAAAAAACAAAACACATTCCTGATCAGGTTCAGGGCCTGGAATGAGAGTCCTTCAGGAAGCCAACTGTTCCCCAATACTACCTTAAAAATACAAGAATCTTTGTGAAATGTGAGGAATTGCATGGTAAAAATGTTAGTCCTATTATTATTGCTGGAGACCAACCTTGCCCACATACACCATTCTTTACAGTCAGTTGAAAGTGCGAACAGTCGATGGAGGTGCTGACACTCTACAGATCATGCTTCTGTTTGTAATGTTTGTTTTTGTTTGGAATATACTTTTTTTTAATAAAGGCGTCTTATGGATCGACTCAAGGGTTCATTTCTCTACATTTTGTACTTGTATAACAATGTGACAAAGAATTTTTAATCTTGACACTCACCCTGAGAATCGCTTTCATCTTGAGCTGGCTGTTGGCTCCAGATCGCTCCAAATGGAACTGCTGGTCCAGGGTGAAGTCGGAGGCACTGAGCAGGCGGATCAGGGGCAGTGTGAGTAAACCCAGAGACGTCTTCTTCTCAGGCACCAATACCTGAACACACACAGAAGAGAAAAAGGAATGAATGTCACTGCTACCTTTAGTTTATGTCATAAGCTGGTCTTTTTCATGATTTACAATCAAGTAAAGGCACTTTTCCATAGGCATAGAGGAACAATGCTGTATCTAAACCATACTGCAATAGAACTTGCTTTGATTTTTCAGTGTCTCTCACTCCGGTAATGGTGTTTCTGACGCATCAGAAGCACAATTCTCTCCCCAGGTTTATGGTGGGATAGTGAGGACAGCAGAGAGCATCATTGAAGGCCCTCTCCCACCCATCTCCTACCTCATCATCGGACGGGTGGACAGCATAGTGAAGGACACTTTCCACCCATAATAATAATAATACATTTTATGTATAAAGCGCTCGTAAAGATACTCAACGATGCTTTACGTAGAATTTAAAAGTTTAAAGTTTGCATTAAAACACATACAATCAAAAAACGTTTTTAAAACTTACATAGGTGGGCCACACAAATAGGGACAAATGAAAGGGACCAGGTAAACACACACACGTGGGTAAAATAACAGTGGTTAGAGGCCATAAGCAGAGATGGGTTTTGAGCCCTCAACTCACTGCCACCAAAGGACTGACAATCAAACACTGTTACAAACGACACTACAAACTTCACCTTCAAGCAATATACATAAAAACACTGTCCACACAAACACCACAAACTGGACTTTCAAACAACATTCACCAAAAGACTCAATAATAAAAACAAACTTTCACAAATGCACTACAAACTGGACTTTGACCATTTTTCATGTTTATTTGCACACCTCTGAACACAGAGGTGGTATTCAAATACCACCTGCACAATATCTCTGTTTACTGTAACTGCATATAATCACTTTGTATTGTCTCTTGTCTCCTGTCTTTATTTATTGTATATAAACTTTTTAACTTTATTTAATAATAAGGATTATTTAATAATGAGGATTCTTATTAATAATAAGGATCTTTAACTTAATCAGTTATTATTTAGTTGTAATTTCTAGTTTAATATCTCTTGTAGATAAACTTTGATATTCTTATGAATCAACCATGGTGTGTGTGGGGGGGGGTGGTGAAACAGCATTTTGATACGCTGTACATTGTGTATATTGTTGTAAGGACAATTAAGATCTTGAATATTGAATCTTGGTCGGTCATCACAAAACTCAAACCAGTGGAAAGATTTTCTGTGATGGGTGTCAGAGAATTCTGAAAACATAACGATGAAAAACAGAACCCGGCTAATATGTTTGTGATGGCCTGGTACACTTTCAAACTACATATAGTGTTAACAATCAACCTGCATCATAAAAAAGTCCCACTTAAATTAATCTTTAGCCCAAACAGACAGTAGTGCTTGTACTTTGTTGCTATATGAATAAAACTGAATTGAATTCATTGTACCATACAAAATGCTCAATAAGTAGTTTCCTAAACCACGGCGACTACTGACTTTCTGTCTGCAAAGTTAAGATTAATTAATACATTCACAAGGTGAGGTATGCTGGCATACTGAACAGAGAGTAAGAACTGAAATAAATACAGGCGTGACTAAACCAGAAACCAATAGGACATAAACAATGATGATGTGAGTCAGTGCAGGTGAGGTGAGGAACTCACAGAAAACTATATACAGGTGCGATAGAACGGGCGATACCATCCACGGGGTTGAAGCGACCCCAGGTGGTCGCAGGCGGGAATCGAATAGAGTTCATGCGGTCTGTAGACCTTTGGCGACCCCTGGTGATCGCAGGCGGGTACTGTTCCCGGTTTCCGGTGGTCACCGGCTGAGACCGTGACAAGAAAGCAGTAAAAAGTATCAACATCACATGGGTCTCAACCTGGACCACCTCATCTCCATAACCATCACATTGGATAAGTGTCTCCTTGCCATACCAAGGTGCTCCACTCCACATTGCACAATTCCAACTAAGCACCGTATCTGGGTAGAAATCCTAGGATGAAATCCTGGGATCAACCTAGGATGGCGGCACGTGCACAAGCTGCGGCTTCTCTCTCTCTTTAATGTTACATGTACGTATTCTTAAAATTGCACCTTTTATATATTTTTTGTAGTTAATGTTACATGTGTGTGCTGGGGTCTGAGAGTAACGCAATTTCAAATCTCTGTATGTCTAGTACGTATGGCAGATTTGACAATAAAGTTGACTTTGACTTTGAAATGGCTCCAGCTACAGCTGCCCCGGATCATCGCGTGAAGAGCCAGCCTCTGAACCCATGCAGCTGTGGCACTATCATTTGCATTTTATTTTCTCCTATATGTTAAACTTATAAATACAAGTTTGTTTCCTGTATACGCTTTGCACAGTCTAGTGCACTAATATCGGTGTGGTTACATACATATATACATGCCGCATATAAACATTATAACGCAGCGATTAAATTAAATGAGCCAAGACACATTACCTGAATGTTAAGGACTTGGCTTTCCACATTATGCACAAAGAATGTGAAGTACTCCTCGTAAACAGGGTCGCTGGAGTTGTACACAGCCTTCAAAGAAAAACAAAACATGCCGTGATTTTTATTGGCTCTGTGTAGAATTCTTCATACCCAGGAAGCGTTATGTAGACACAGAATATGCTACATTGTAAAGCAGAGCTTTACTGTCACCCTAGCCATATACATATAGCACACACTGAGATGAAATAATGTCCTCCTGGACCATAGGTGCAGCATAGAACACAACAGAACAGCAGCACACTCAGACAGATCAACAGTGCGGGTAAAAAAAAAAAAAAAACATTTCTATGAATTTCTATGAATCTATACATGTACCTGACTCCATCCAGCAGATGCCACTGAAGTTCTGCACCACCCATGACTGGAAAATGGAAATGTCAATGCAAATGTGCTAATTACCTTGCTCTTCTGGCTCTGCTGATCTATGGAAAACTTCACATAAGAGCTGATGTTGTTATGTCTTCTTGTTAGCTGTAATGGAGAACAATACACCAGTTATTAAAAAGATAGCTTTGTTCGAGAAAAAAAAAATAGCACGCACCATTGCTGTCACTTTTAACACTTTTTTTTTCATTCTTTTCTGGCTACGTTTGATACACAGCATGTTGGATAATGAGATTAAGGAGTGCTGCGGAATGGAACCAGGTCAACAGGTTTGCAAACTGAAACAAGACAAAAGATCAGTCTGTTTGACACGGTTCGAAGAAAAGATGGTGTTGCTCTTCAGTACAAAATACACATCTGCCTCCTTTTCCTGATATGCATCTACATTCAAGGCCCATAGTAACCAACGGTCACAAACAAGTTCAAGTTCTTCTGTCATTACTACCATATACACACAGTAAACAGTAAAAATGATTGTGGACCATGGTGCAACACAACAGCAGAACATAACACAAGACTATAAGTGCAGAAAGGACAAGAGAAACAATACAACTAGACAAGACAAGACAAGATTCAGTGCAATTGACAACAGCTACAGTGAGGATGAATACTGTATTGACAGGTAAAAACTGTATTCTAGCCACAGAGATGCAGAGGTTACATGTGCAAAAAATACAGAACAGCAATACAGACTTGTAGCAGCAATACAGAACAGCAATAGATGACAGAGAATGTGCAGTATAACAAATAGAAGAGTATTTGAACGGGTAAATAAGGGCCGAGTTGTTCAACTTCAGTAGGGAGAGGGAGGGGGGTGTCGGTGTCGTGTGTTGCGTGTCATTTCCGGGTTGATGAGTCTGATGGTCTGAGGGAAGAAACGGTTCCCCATTCCGGCAGTGGAGGCCCATATGCTACAGAAACATTTTCCAGATGGCGGGAGGGAAAAGAAAGTATGTTAGGGTGAGTGGGGTCATCCAAAATGCCTGTGGCTTTGTGGATGTAGTGTGTACTATAAAGCAGCGGTCCCCAACCTTTATTTGCTCACGGAAACTATGTTCACGGCCCGGCCTTTAAGGAGCGGCAGATAAATATACGTATACGCATTTATGCAAATAAATGATACGCATAAAAATGGGGATATTTTAAAAGTATAATAATGGGGGTATATTTAAAATATAATAATAAAGGTAAATCCAGTGTGTACTCGCAGCTTTATTAACAGCATTTTCATAACAACGAGCGACAACAGAACACGGGGAACATCCACGGGTTTTTCTGTGCAGCCCGCGGACCCACGGCCCGGTACCGGTCTGGGGGTTGGTGACCACTGCTGTAAATGACTGTGACAGAGGGGAGAGAGATCTTCTCAGCGTTCCTCACCAGTGACAGTTTCTACGAGCATCTCCATTCATTTCAATGTAAATCTTCTCAGTCCCCGGCCGCTCGTGGATTTTCAAGGTTTCAATGGGCTCTAATGGTAAATAAGTCCCACCCGTGAACCAAGTGACTGCCTACTGTGAGGGTAGTTTACATAACACTATGGCCAATCACCGCCTTTGTTTTCACTTTGTACTATTTTATGTACTGAGTGTGAGACTAAAGCTTCATACATAACAAAACACGTAACATATTATTCACTAGTATTCATTAATAATATCTTTTTATTTTATATTTTATTATTTGTCTACGAGTGACCGTTACATGACCATTTTTCAACTACTGAGTTGAGTGCACCTTCAAGGCCGGCATATATAAATGATCTGTTTTCTGATTGGCTGCTCTGTATTGCTACTTATTTAAAATTAAACATGGGGCTGAAACACTCATTCAAACTTCAGCATGAATGGGCAAGGCTACACTGCTGTTGGGTGAATATGAAGATATGTTGGCTTTGTGACATTATGGTTTGAAAATTGGCTGTTTTTGTAGCTTACACTGTGTGGATGGGGGATTGGAACAATATTGTTAAGCCTTTTTCATTTCAGAAAAGTGAGATGCGCTTATTAATACATTAAAAGCTATCACAAATCAATTGTGTAGCAGAACATCCATCCATCCATCCATCCATTTTCTTCCCCTTATCCGGAGCAGAATAACATGTAGCAGAATAATCTCAGACATGTTGTCTATATCGTACGGCTCCAGGGTTTACACCCATTAACAACAATGGCCCCACCTGCTGCTTGACTGACAGGAAATTCAAGGCTTACTGGGCTTGTTCAGCCTTCTGACTCAGTGCTGAAGGCGTATCATGTGGCTTTTAAGAATGCTTAAAAATGGGTGCTGTTCAGTGGAACATTCCCAGAGCAACAGAGAGTTCAAACAGTATACGGCAGAACAAACCATCAGCTTCAGGTGGACTTAGAAAACTATACTACCGGTCAAAAGTTTTAGAACACCCCAATGTTTCAAGCTTTATTTAATCAAAATTCAAACAGTTCAGATCCAATGAATAGCATGAAATGGTACAAAGGACAGAGCTGAACTGCGAGAGGTTTAAAACTTGTAAGGA
>JBBPDH010217664.1:0-13208 GCA_037974565.1 Clupeocharax schoutedeni
TCGTCTCGTCTCGTTCTCGTGAACCCAGTCTCGTGTCTCGTCTCGTCTCGTGGGAAAAGCGTCTCGTCACACCCCTACAAAATACACAAGTTTGCAAATAGAGAGAGTGTGCAAAAAACCCCCACAATTTCAACAAAACAGGACAAGACAACATTTTGAACAGTCGACAGCTACAGTGCTAGACTGTATTCAAGCAGTGGAGTCGTTAGGTGTGCAAAAATGCAGAATTTAGGTAGACAGCAATAAATAATAATTCTGCAAATAGCAGCAGCAGGACAGAGAATGTGCAGTATATAATAAATAGGAGAGTATTTACACTGGCAGTTGGAGTGCAAGTTGTTTCTTGAGTCGTCTGTTATGCCAGATCAGTGGCATGTCTCATACACTGTCGAGAAAGCTGGGAAAGTGGGCGTGGTTCTGGTTGTTGGGGTATGAGTTGGGGGCACCTACCGTCCATAAAGGGTCCTAAAGTTTGACTGCTGCTGCAATACAGCAAAACTGCTCCAAGTAAATGCCACACAAGACCCTAAGGTCACCATGCACCATGGACTAGAGGCATATAAAGTCCCCTGATGCTTTGGATGTGTATCTCTCATTCATGGCACACATGCTGCTTATGCTGTAGTGGCCTCAGGCTTCATCGGCCAAAATCTAGCAAGAGAGTTTTCATTACCAACTCAGCAGCAAAGTGCTACTCCACTTTCAGCTGAATGGCACTGTAGTCTCTGACAAGATCAGGTTAAAGTGTTTGCACGTTTGAGCTTTGGCAGCAACAGTATGACTTGATTTCTGTTTATTTGAAGACAGACAGACCGAGACAGAGACAGACAGAGACAAAGGGTCTGATTACATACATTTGATGTTTTAATTCAGCAACTAAACAGTGATTGTGCATTGAAATCTTGTTTACACTTAATAAATATCATAATGAAAGTGATAATAATTGGCCTAAACTCCATCACTATTTCAGATGAATTTCCACTCTTCAAATATCATTTATAATTAAACTACTATTATTAAAATACCAGGGATGATGAGAACTCTGTAGCTGTCCAATCACAATCAATAGAGGTGTCCAAGAACCCTGTATCATCTTAAGTCCTGTTTGTGAATTTGTGTAAAGAAAGTGTGTCAACCAGCCCCTTATCTCCTCCCTCTGCCCCCTGCGCTCGGCCCATAATGGGAAATTGATCTTTGCTTTGGTAAGTTCCTGCTTGGTGCATTGGAACAAGACAGCAACTTCCCATTTAAAAATGGGAACACATGTGCGCCTGCCACAGCTGATTTAGTGCTAGCCAATTAAAAAGTGGCACATAAGTGTTTTCTGGGTATTCTGCCTCCAGTGCGGCGTTAAGGGGGAAAAGGTCGGTCCGTGATTTAGCAAAGGTGCTAAAAGGAGATTTAAATCAGGAACGAGGACAGACTGGGAAACGAGGTGGCCCAGCTAACAATGGCCTGACTTTATTGCTGTACAGCACTGTGTCCGGCCCTGAGGCTGCTAATATTCAGCTGTCGATGAGCTCGATCTTTCCACCAGCTCTCAGGGCCTGTGTGTGTGTGTGTGCTTGCTTGCTTGCTTGCTTGTTTCAGATCTGTCCCCCGTCAGATCTGTCCGTCGCTGACGGATCCAACAAATCTCTTACATGCAGCCCCAATCTGGACACACTGGTCTTGGACATGCAGTTGTCTGCAAAAATTAATTTTTGTTCATTATCTACTTCTATGTATTGCATGACATATTGGAGGAGATAAAAATGAAAGTGAAAAATGAAAGTCATTATGTCACACCACGGCACACAGTGTGAACAGCATGAAATTCTTCCTCTATATTTAATCCATCCACCAAGTGAAGCAGTGGGCAGCCAGGAACATAGAGCCCCAAGGAGCAGTGTGTGGAGTACCTTGCTAAAGGGTACCTCATTCTTGGGATTCGAACCCCACAGGGGTTTGATCATAAGGCAAACCCCTGTAACCACTAGGCCACCAACTGCCCTCAACTATAGAAACTATAAAACCTTTGAACAGACATCACTTCGTATATGTCTTCTAAACAACCAGTGTAGCTGTTTTGTTACTCATCATGTTCATTTGCACCTCATTCGTTTTCCACTGCAGTTCGAACCCCCTGATGCAACTGGTGTTGCTGCAAGAAACTGTTGTATTGTTATCAACACTGTGGAGAACACAGATGGTAAAATTTGTGGTTGCTATAGTGACTTGTCTCTTTTATTAATGGAAGATTTTTATGGATTTTTTTTTTTTTTAATGGATGGTGCTGAGCTCACTCATAAATACTAAATAGATTTGAAACATAGCACCGGCTACCAGCTTTAATTGATGGGAAACAATGGATAAAGCCACTTTACATACACTATATGCACACAAGTATTGGGATGCATGACCGTAACAACAACAGGGTTTTTGACATTGCATTTAAATAGATAAAACGGAACCGCCCCCTCTTCTTGGAAGATTTCAGAGTTTCTGTAGGGAGTTCATTCTGTAGAGTAGGGGTGTGGAACTCCAGTCCTTGAGGGCCGGTGTCCAGCACGGATGGGTGATTTCCCTGCTCAGAAACACCTGGTTCACCTTACCAGTTAATTGTCAGGTTTAGTGAATGTGTTTGAATAGAAGAACCATTAAACTGTGCTGGTCACTGGCCATGAGAAGGTGGTGAGGAGGCCTGGCTCACAATCTCTGTTCCAGTTCATTCCAAAGGTGTTGGATGGGGTTGAGGTCAGGGCTCTGTGTGGCCAGTCAAGTTTTTCCCAAACAAACTCATGCAGCCATGCCTTTATGGAGCTTGCTTGCTATAGAAAAGGGCCTCCCTGAAACTGTGTCCACAAAGTTAGAAGCATGGTTGTCCAAAATGTTCTATGAGTCCTTTAACACTTTTTCTTTTTTGCTACTCTAAAATACCCCTTTAATACTCCTATACCCCATGCTCATGATTGGGGAAATGGGTGCACCTTAAAGCAGCCCAACTCTCAGATAAGCAAAGCCGTCTCAATGCTTTGGGCCACCTTTAAAAACTGCTCTTGACTAGCGCAACTGTAAACTCTGAAGTGTAAACAGGCCCTCTGTTACCAGGGCTGTTGTCCAGTGGCATTCAGCTGGAGCCCCATCGACCTCCACGCTGACTCCCAGCCACTGCACATCCCCAGGGCCTCTAGTAATTGATCTGGCTACTGTTAGCGCCATGCTAATCCATCAGCAATATGCCTAACCTTAGCAGGCTACTGTACAACAATTCTGTCTGTCACATTGTCACCCCACTCCCAACGCTCTAGTAGGAGCAGATGGACCACAAGCTGAACAGACCAGTCACTGGGGCTGAGCTGTCCCGCAGATAGCTGACTTCTAATGGGCTGACTTACCAGCAGTCTTTACCTTAGCGAGCCAGTGATGGGGAAGACTAAGAAACGACGTCTGCCCTCCGTCTCTCAGTTCGCCACTCTGAGGGACAGGTCGGTACCGAGCCGGAGGAGCGTGGAAGGTCTGTGCGTGAGCACCTTGCTGGGGATACTACACGCTCGGACGTGGCTGCTGGACGTGCACATGGCCTACCTGCTTCAGCAACCACTGGATGCCACACCTCCTCGCGCTCACTCCCTCTCCTCTTTCTCTCACTCTTCTTCTGCAGATGGAGGAAGCGAGGAACCCAGCGAGCTGCGGAGCGGCAGCCTAGACCCCCACCACAGCCTGGTGGGCCAAGGTAGGCCCTGTTTTCTGTCTCTGTCTCTGTCTTGGAGTTTTGAATAGGCATTTGTGCAGCATCAGCACCTCTAATGGATGCAATCAAATCCTCACAGCAATGTTCCAACATCTTGAGCCTTCCCAGAAAAGTAGACTCTGAAATCACATTTTTATGATTTCCCGTGCTGTAGGTGGCAGTATAGACAGCGACTGTGCCTTTGAGGGCGACTACGGTGTTCCTCCTATTTCCATGGCTGAGGGGCTCCAGCACATCCGGATGATGGAGGGCGTGTCCCGCTCTCTGCCCTCCTCCCCGCTCCTCACACACCAGACAGTCAACGTCCGGATACAGCCGGTTAAGAAGATCAGCGGCGCTGCTACAGGTAGGTAGGCCTGAATTCTTGAGACCCTGCGAGGGGCCAGCAGGGCAGCAGGCACAGTCACTGCACTACACACCTGCTGCTTTAAATTACTAGTTTATAAGGGAAAGCATGTTTGGTGTCCATGGTTTTCTGGCATTCGCTTATCTGCGAAAATGCTGTAGCTCTTTCCTGAAGGCCAGCCTTCATAAGGCTGCGTGACAACTGGCATAAACCTACAGAAACATTTTTAAAGGCTTATTCCAAGAAGCATCATGTGCCAAGTTTATTTATATCATACTAAAAGGTCGTTCAATGTGCTGTACAGGTATAGATTTAAACTAGCTGCATTTCTGCGAGAAAATGCAAAATGTGATCGCATGGTTGCTATAAACCAGTGTTTGGAGACAAACATTGGTTTTATTGACAAAGTTTGTGGATTCGAACCAGCGATCTTCTGATTCAGTGTCTCGCTGAAGCACCAAGGGGGTGTTAATACACTGGCTCTTACCAAACCATTTATGGTTAATGACTTCTGAACATGTAGCTGCTTTCATGGGATGATAATATTTAATTAAACCACAACAAGCAGCGAGACAAAGCAATATATACATATCAGAGATGTATTAAGGGCCCAAACCAGTGGATGATTTTTGTAGGTTTATATCAGTTCTCGTGTTTGTGTTGTGAAGCCTTATAAATGCAGTTTTAACAAAATGTCCAACCTTCCTACTTATCAGTGACATAACCATGCCATAAACGCGTCGTATACTGTTGAGTTATGACGACAGATCACGCCCAATAATGTAACAGTTGTGTGACTGGTAATTGTCATGAAAGGTGCTATTATGTTTGTCCTGAATCATTTAACATTATCTGTCATGACAATTACCTGTAATGGGGATATGACACAGTTATGTTAATGAACATCATCTGTCATAACAGCATAAGGCATGTGCAGTAATGTTTATGTTCATTTGCAAAAATGTTTATGCAGAAGGGTTTGTACAGTTTAAAACTCATTTAGCGTTCATTTAGCACCATGCTATTTGGTGGAGTAAACGCTGCAAATAAATGTCCAATAACCATGTTCTGTTTTTCTGACCAAGTTGTCACTTAAGGGCTTGGTCTTTGGTTGTGTTTGGAGTGGCACATTAGGGGGCAAAAACATTCACCAGGTTTCCATTTAGCTGTCGGTTAACTTTCAGCACGTATTAGCTTGAATGGATACATTATGTACATATTTTCCTCAGTAAGACAAGCTTAGGTTTTAATTTCCTTGTCAGTTTGCTGCTACCTGCTGCCTTCTGTCAAGTTTCGTCTATGACTGGCAAAACATGAACGACTGACTAAAGAACATGTCTCTGACTGGCAAAAAAAATCCGTATATAGAACTTATTCATTTGTCATGTTTCATAGCTTTTAGCTAAGAGTGGACAAAAAAACAAACACCTGATCTGCCAAACAATAAAGGCTTTCATTTATTTAGTGGGTGCATTTCCATCATAGCTGCTTGTGTTTTTTTGAATCGCTTCACCCCAAGCAAGACAAACTTTTCTGTGAGTTTTGTTCGTTATCAAACCCTTTTTACATACCATTTGCATAAAAACACATCGACGAAAACCCAGCTGATTGCTGAATAATGGGGTTCCTGGGATTGAAATACATATGTGTGTGTGCAAGTACGTACACACACACGCACACACACACACACACAGACTTTGTGGCTGCTCATTCTCTTCAAAGAACCCCTTTTAATGCACAATTCCTGTTTATTTACTGAACTGTATACTGGACATACCGGAAAATGTACCCTGTGCAGTTAGAGTACATTTATTCAATATGTGCAGTAAAATGGGCAGAAAAACAAATTTAAATGCATCCACTGTAAATCGTGCATCACTTTGGCTGTAGGCCAACTTATAGACAAACTATAGAGGCTTTCCCTCAGTCTCCTGATTATGGTTGGCCCGTCTGTTTCACTGGCCTCGTTATAATTCTGTATCTGACCCAGACGAGGAGTGTAAAGGCGTGGTGTTATTGCTGTGGCTGGTCTGAGACTGAGTGTCCACCAGGGTGTGCTAACATGTTTTGATCGGCCCTTCAATGCCTTTTAATCAGAATCTGAATGAATTCATTGTGGGGGCGGATGAGTTTGTGGTTATTTCGGGCATTTTTCTTAATTGTGATACAATCATTTAGTTTGAAATGGTAAAGAGTGCTCATGGTGTGTATTCCAGATGCGTGCGTGCGTGCGTGCGTGCGTGTGTCTAGACCATATCAAATAATGTTCTGACTTTGCTGTAATGTGAGGGGGAAATATATCATGCGAGATGCAGAATGCTGGACTTGTTTGTGTTTGTTCTCATCTTGTTTTTAAGTGCCCAGGTCATGGGAAAAACCAGAATTTTCCTTTTTTTTCATTTGAAATAGAATTTAACATGGGACATACTTCCATACTATACCAAACCTGGTCTGTACACTGAAATGAATGTGCAAAAGCACCCATTTTTTATTTGTTTTTCTGTCACAAACATACACATGTCTGCTTATATCAGCCTGTTCAGCCTGGGCCCGTAGAAATTCAGTTCCAAGCTGTTTTTTCACTGGGACACAATACAGAGCGGCCAGTCAGCAGAATTCATTTGCATAGATTAATCTTAAAAGCACAGTAACCTGTTCAAGTTGATAAACCGAGGTTGAAACATGTTCGTGTGGAAATATGTTTTAAACTCCCATGTTAAGTAGGATAAAGGAACATGTGCAACGTGGGCCCTTTAAATCCATGTCCCTATTGCAGTGAAGTCCTTATATAACTATAACATTGTAAAATGCTCCTTCAGCAATTTTGTTTTGCCATATTTGTGTTTGCAGTATGATTCATTATAATATACTAGTAATATTCTGCTTGTTAGGCCTAACAAACACAATGCTGGAGATTATAGCCTTATGGAAGTATGCTGGCAGAGGTGTGTGTCTGTCTGTCTGTGATTTGAAGCTAACCCTGTCAAGCAGCAATTTTGAGTGTTTTCTCTGCAGCTAATTTGTAATTCTTTGTTGTAAGCCGCCATGTGGAGCTTCTCATCTCCATTAATGAAAGTCAGTGCTTTATGAGCAAGCCGTTTCATCCTCTACTGTTTATTCATTTGCCGCATCTTCATTAAATAGGAAACGCATCACCAAGGCTCAAAAGACAGTGCTTGCTATGTTAGCATGCACCAGCATAAAGAGCATCTGCCAACACACGCCTGTCGAGTGTTTTTAAAGCATCTGTGTCATGGAAAACTTTCCGCTTTATGTATTTTTATATAGTTATAGTTTAGTGTGTTAAATGTATGTTTTTCCGCACAGGGGAAACTGCACTGCCCTTCTGAATTCACCATTTTTATTATGTCACAAAATACATTTACATTACTGTTCAGCCACCCATTCAGCTTGCAGTTAATCTCCCCTTCTCGATCTCTCTCTCTCTGATTTTATCTCTCCCCACATCTGTCCGTCTTTGTCTGCGACTGCTGAGTGACGAGAGTGAAAATGGCCAATTTTTATCCTTCTCTTCACGCTAAAATGAAGTGCAGTGCAAGGGCCCTGACCTTTATAATGAATCGATCTAGCCCCTCCCCCGCCAGGAGACACCTGCCACGCCAGGCCCACTCTGTCAGAGGGTTTCATACGCACCAGAAATCCACCAAGCCTCAGTGTGAGTGAGAATACCACTTCATTTTTAACTCTGACACACGCTGGCAGTAGCCATTGTGCAGAACAAGCACCTGTAGCGAAGTCCTTAATTCACCTCCGAATGCAGCCGCACCAACGGTGAAACAGCCTCAGCGTGGCTTAGGTGAGATATTGACCTTTAATCAGACTCTGCAGCATTTACCACGCGTGCTTTGTTATTGCCGGCTCTGGCGGCCTGGTACTTTGGGATTAGCTGCTGGGTTTTAGATTTTGTGTCTGCGTTACAGCGGTCACTGGATTTCTTTTGCATCACATGTGTGTATACTTTTTTTAAAATGTGGTTTCAACAAATGACCGCAGATGTGGTCCACCAGCTTCTTGCCACATAGGTAGTAGAGGTGTGTAGAATGGGACACAGGAGCTGTAAAGTTCCAAGTTTATTACAGAAAACATGGAAAACTGGTAGCAAAGCGGATATGGAGCACTGGCTTGTGCAGCACAGGCATAACAGTACAGGAACAAAGGGACATAAGAGACACAGACAAGGTTCAAATAACTGTCAAGAATCAAACAGGCTAGAAACGGCTGGGTACCAGAGAACACAGCCAGGAAATACAGATCTTACAGAGAGACATACACTCTCAGCACCAGCAACACTGACCCAAAACCAGGGGCCAGTCCAATACCACACTGAGCTCAGGCACCAGGAACTCACTGAAGGGTAGGGCCATCAATCTCTCAGGAGACGTCTGTCCGGTGAGGGGGTCCAGCAACCATGTTTGGTTTCTGGTGAGGCCCCATCATGGAACTCGACTTGGGGACTGCCTACGTCTGCCTGATGAGACCCATAGACAACCCATCACACCAGGGTGCCCGTTTCTCACCAAGCAGCTACAGGCAGCACCCACCAAGTCCCATTACCAGGACTCACCATAAGGACAGGCCTCACAACCCCTCACTGCATACACTCATGGCCCGAGGCCACCACAAGCAGTGAGTGAGGGCGGCCTAGTCCTCAGCAGCGAGACAGACGTGAACCCAAACAGTGGGACCAGGGAGGATCAGACATCAGAGACACAGGAGAGCACAAGCCAGGCATTAACTGAAAATCAGAACCAGAAAGGCATAGACAGATAAACAAAACAATAATAAAGGGGAAGGATGGCAAGAAAGAGGGGCGTAGTGGGGTAGGGATACTAAAGGAAGTGGGGTGGATGGATAATAAAGGAACAAAAGCCAGGTGGGGGGGGGTTGGGGGTCAGAGATGTCAAGAAAAGTCTCAGGAACCCGGAGCAAGATGGAACATCTTCAGTTTAGGTGTTTATCAAACACTGGAAGTCAGTAGTCACCCAAAGCTTTTCTGTAAATACTTTCCGTAAACTATTTTGGACCAATTCAAACCAGTAAAATGTTTATAACTGTCTCAAGTGTATGCTTTAATGTATAGCGCCTACAAGAGACGCAAACCGCAGGACTTTGGGTGTCACCCGATCTTGGCCATTGAACCATGCAGACCAAAACGTTGCCGTTTTTGCCATAGTGTTTATATAGTTATATAGTTATATATAGTTATATAGTGTTTATACGGCTTATAGGGTGGAGCAGTGTAGGACAAAGTGGAAGGGAATCGGTTGGCTGATGTGCAACTTGTTGATTGCAAGATCTTCTCGTTAGCTTGAGTGTGCGCTGCTCATTCGGTGCTTCTGAAGCACCACAGAAACCCTCAAGTCTTCAATCCCGATATCTCTGCCTGTATCAGACGCTAATTAACCACTGCAATCAATACAATTACCGCCATCCCTATGGATCCCTACGAGAAGTAGGCAAAATTGCATTAGCCTCTCCATGGCCATTAGTCGACATGATGAAATTATATCACCCCAGCCACCTCCTTTCTGCATTCTTCCTCCCCCTCACCCTCTCAACTGTTATTATGCTATAGCTGGACTGGTGTCTTGGTCTCCTGTCTCTCTTGAGGCCTCTCTGAGGCCGTTTAGCCGCAGGGTTGATGACTGCCATGCTCTTCAGTTCCCCTCGGCCATTTAATTCCTCAACCTTGACTCTAAAAATCGCCTGCCGATTGCCCCCCTCTAACCCAGACCTGCCCTCTTCCTGCTGCTACCCTCGCCTAGTCAGTTTTACAGCTGAATGGAAATGTGACATTTGCGGAGGCTTTCGCAGGTGGGGAGCGGCGAGAACAGAATGGCCCTGATGAGACGTGATGAGGAAAGAAAGAAAGAACAGGAGCAGAAAGGGAGGGAGGGCAGGTTCTGACCAGGTTTAGAGTTCGCTATTCCTAAATGCTAATGGATTATGTCTGGAGGGTGGCTGGAGAAAAGCCTCAAGCATCACACAAGATATGCATAACTCTCTCTCTCTCTCTCTGTCTCTGTCTCTGTGTGGGTAGAGTGGTCCTTCCTCTCCCCCATCACTCAGTATAACTGTACTCTCTCTCTGGGTGGGAAGAGTGGTCCTCTATCTCCCCATCACCCATTGTGATGTTAAGTCAGTGGGGGTTAGCTGCATTAGCAGAATTAGCAGTAAGCGTTCTCTTCCGAGTGTGTTGTGCTGTCTGTTGCGTTGTGGCTGTTTGGGGATGATGGAGCTTCTCAGGTCTTGTAGGAGGAGTTGCTTGCATTCACCCTCCTAGTGCTTGTGGTATCATGTGATTTCGGATGCTAACAGTTTGATCAGAAAGTTGAGACAGCTGGACCTTCAGAGGTAGTGTCTGCGGGCTCTGCTTTCACTTGAATGCAGTGAAGAACCATTGCTCCTTGAGTGTCTTAAATAATGATTACAAAATAAATAATAGCTCTAGAACCTTGGTAAGGTGTTGGGGAGCGAAGTGAAGGATGGAGTTGAAGCTGTAATTGTCATGCAGGGCTGCTAGTGGACATTTAGAGGACAGATCAAATGAAGCAGGTGAGATTAAAGTCCAAAATGTACCATTTTACTAAAGCAAATCTATTTACTTAGTTGATGGCGCAAACACAGGCCAGACGGGGGGAATTGTTATTCATGACAGGTTTGGATAAAAGTGAACTGTTTGTGGAGCAAAATGAATCATTGATGTGCTCTAGCCTCCTTTTTTCCCCCCAATGTTTCATGTCTTGTTTAGCAATCCAGCATCGCATTCAGAGTAGATCTACTGCCCAAGACAAAGAACAGTATGTTTATGCACAGTAATCTTCCTTTTTTCATCTGGCCTTTTCCACCAAATACATGCTCCCAAAACCATTAACAAATGAACCAGTAGGCCTTGAGGTGGCTCACTGTTATGCTTGGCTTCTTTGTTCAATATTGAACCTACTGAGACAAATTGAAGTCAAAAGGTTGATTGCAGAAGCAGTTCGGCAAAAGTGTTCTAAGTGGAGTCCATCAGACTAGAAATATTTGGATGCTTTTTTAAATTAAGACCTATGCTATGAGGCTAATATCGCCTATGCGTGAAGTAAACAGTTATCTGTTTTTTCCATTAACACATTCCTAAAATGCAATGGACCAGTTCAAACCAGATAAAGCTCTTTATTAAGGTGGAGCACTTGTAGATGTGGTTTAGGATGTGGGTATGAATTACTGAGCTGTAAGTCATACCCACTTTTGCACAACAGGGTCTGTTTTCACAAACGCATCAGGAGTGGGGGTGATGATTTAGAGTCAGTATCTGTTTTGTCATGAATATGGAAGAATCTGATCTGAGATCAGTGCTGCTTTTTGAGCAGCAGCCCTGGTATTTGTGTGAAATTGCCACCAATAGCATTGATGTTAAGCTCGTTTTTGCAGCTCCTAATGTGTCCTAAACCATGTTTGCAAGTCTGCTCCAGCTTAATAAAGGGCTGGATGTGACTTGAACAAGTTCAGAGAAGTTTTGCTGATGTTGGTGCAGAAAAGATTTGGTTGAATATTGACGTCTTTGTAGCATGTTTTCTCGTAAGTATGACTTGCACTTATTGGTAGCAAAGTAAGCCAGTTAGCACAAAGCTAACTGAGTAAAGACATAAATACATCATTGGAGAATCTCTACTCTCTTTTATACATTTAAAAACACAGAATGGCATTTAATGAATGATTCCCTCATTGTTTAAGCTCATTTAAGTTTAAGGTTTACCAGTGAAAAAAGTGAGGTGGTGTTACCTGTCTTACTCCTCTCGTTGTGGCATAAACCAGCCTGCCATATTCGCCATCAAAATAACAAACACACAACTGTGCCTCTTTAACCTGGTGTCAGACAAGTGATTATGTTGACTCTTGAGCATTTGAGTGATGTTGTTGAATTTGAAACAGGCAGGAGAGGGTGGTTTTCGACAGTCGTAGCAGGAAAAAAGGAAGTCGGGTGGGCCGCAGAGCTCCACATTGTAATTCCGAACAGAGCACGAGTGTGAGCAGCAAGTCTGTAATCTCTCAGCAGAAGACAAAAGAGCAGGAGGGCGAAAGAGGATGGAGAAGTGCAGAGAAACAGCAGAAAAGAGAGAACTTTTCAGCAGATTCGCTGGCAGATGCTGAGGTAGATATTATGCATATTTAAATGTGTGGCAAAAAATAGCAAGTTTTATTAGTCATCACAGCCCACTGCTCTTTAAGCGTTCCTGAGTGGGAGACGGGCAAGCGTTAGAGCCGACTGATATGTCGGCTGGCTGGCTGGCCGGTAAAGTGGTGTTGTTAAAGAGCCCGTAGCATAGAAAAATGAGTTTAAAATTGTACCCTCCACATTCTGTACGTTCCATATAACAACATCATGCTGCAAAAAACTGTCCATTTTTAGTTCACCGTTTCTGTGATGTCACAAAAACCAACACCTTTGCATGCTACACCTTTGCATGCTTCTGTCTATTTGGCCTACAGCAGCTTAGCCCCGCCCCTTCACACTGAAGTTATAAAGGGTAGTTCCAGCCAGACAGGTTTTTAAAAAATTATTAATTAATTTATTTTATTTTATTATTTTCTTTAATAAAGCATGCTACGGGGCAACCAATCAGAACAGAGCTCATTTTTTACATATGTAACACTAAAAGGCTGCCCACAGCATCCATCTAAACACTGAAGTTCAGTTCATTTTTACAACTCCCAGAGAACCACACTGTGTCCTGCACCACAAGTCTGCTTCAGATATGGTTTCAGCGAATCCAGAAAACTTTTGTGGATTCAATTACAGAAAAGATTTGGGTGACTATTGACTTATCTCTTTAAACTAAAAAAGCTCCTAACATGTCTTGGCTGGTTGGTCATTTCTGGGGTCAGCTACAGTCCCCTCCAAAAGTATTCGAACAGCAAGGCCTATTGCTTTATTTTTGCTGTACACTGAAAATATTTGGTACATCAAAAGATAAACATGTGAAAAGAGATCAGTATTTCAGCTTTTATTTCCAGGTATTTACATGTAGATGTAAATCAGTTGGGGGCAGTTGGGTGGCCTAGTGGTTAAGGCATCCGCCCTGCGACCAGAAAGTCCGGGTTCGATCCCCAAGACCACTAGGC
>JBBPDH010217692.1:0-13202 GCA_037974565.1 Clupeocharax schoutedeni
CCTTTGTACCATTTCATGCTATTCATTGGACCTGAACTGTTAGAAATTCAATTAAATAAAGCTTGAAACATTGGGGTGTTCTAAAACTTTTGACCGGTAGTGTACATCATGCAAATCAAATCCTAATAAGCATAGAACGATTTTAATTCAAGGGGCACAGAAAACACAGTGTGGGGGATATAGCCTCATTATTTAGTCAAGGGGTTGCCTGGATTAACTTCCCATGATTATATAAAGTGTAAAGTGATCATTTTTCTTATAAGTGAACACAGAACTCTTTCTCTGCTTTCAACCCATTCGCCAAGAGAAGCAGCGAGCAGCCAGATGTGTGGGGATGGCCTCTCAGAGGTGCCACTAGCAGTCTTAGGATTCAAACCCATGACCCATGACCTTCTGATAGCAAACTCACTAGCAGTTTTGGGATTTGAACCCACAACCTTCTGATCACAGGGCGAACTCCCTAACCACCAGCTTCTATGGCGATATGCGTTTCTCTACAACAAAATGGTGTTTGCTAAATTCCAACTGCAAGATTGAAACACTTCTGATGAGATTATTGAGTTCTGGAGGACAAATTGCATGCAAAGGACTGTGTATTGTCAGGGTACTAATGGGTGTCTTGGCCACAGTATTCAGAGTAAGGAATGACTGCTTTAAATTGTGCCATCCAACTGCGTGTGTGCCATCCAACATCTCCATCCAAACAACAGTGTTTCTGTGTGAGCAAAACAATCTGGCCTAAAGAGATTTCAAATCATGAGCTGCAGATTTAATCTACAAGAAATGTGCATGCCAATGCAAGAGATTCCAAAAGCATGAAGAGACGACACACAAACACAAACTCATCTCTTATCAGTCTTATATGCCATGAACAAAATGGTAGGTGCATTAAAGAATGGGGGAAAAAATCAGTCAACTTTAAATATACGTTCTGTTAAGATTTTTGAATTAATTATACGAAAAGAAGTCTGTAAATCAATGGAACAATTATATATATATATATATATATATTTTTTTTTTTTTTTTTAAATAAAAAAAATATATATATATATACAGACACACACACAGACACACACATAAATATTTGTTGCTGTCAGAATAAGACCTTATCCACCTTCAATTAAATTTTATTTAAAAAACAACATCAAAACAAGTACTAGTTGACCTTAATATTAGTTAATTCTTAATGGCACAATTTAAATGGTAAATTATTGTGAAGAAAACCAAAGAAACAACAGATCTTCAGGTTCCTTTTTTTAAAAAAAAAATTAAGGGGGAGGGGGATCAATTCTCAATAAACACTAATGTGATCCATTCTGAGCCTTTCTGGACACGTTATATATCTGTGTATATATAAAGTGTATATATACAGCGTATGACCTCTAAACTCTGTTACTCATGCATACCACCGGACTCACGGCTCACTGCTGTGTACTGTCCAAACCCCTAACTAACTCTAATCTACCTGGCTTTCGCTCAACTGTGCGCACACACACACACAGTCGCTATAGCAATCTGCCACATCACCCCTTGCTCATTTTTACTCTCCACCAACACAATCCTCTATTATAATTTGTCAGATCAAACTATGCTTTTCAGAGACGAAGCGATGCTCGTGTTTACAGAGCGGACCGGTGGTTTGTGTTAATCTGAATGAGACGGATGAGTGTTTATCAGAGTTTGAAGTAAATTTTGTTGACAGTTCATTACTCCGCTTCCAGCTCCGCAAACAAGGCCCCACCCATGTAACCGTGACAACTCGGCGACAACTACAA
The DNA here is from genome assembly GCA_037974565.1 of Clupeocharax schoutedeni. Classification (NCBI taxonomy): domain Eukaryota; kingdom Metazoa; phylum Chordata; class Actinopteri; order Characiformes; family Alestidae; genus Clupeocharax; species Clupeocharax schoutedeni. Next base: position 1,776 of record JBBPDH010217692.1, read on the forward strand.
CTGCATCCGTCTGTGTATTCAAACAGATGGAAGTGATACTACAGAGATAGAGAGAGACAGAGAGAGAGAGAGAGAGAGAGAGAGAGAGAGAGAGAGAGAGAGAGAGAGAGAGAGGGGTCCGCCCGTTTGAGGAAGATTGCCCACAGCTATGAGTCATCTGCACGTTCTAAGAAAAGAAAAAAATACTTCTCTACAGTTTGGATGACATTTAGTGGAAAGAAAAACCTCCCCTCCGCCCTGAACTACATCAAACACTAAGCTCTGTCTGGATAACTTATCAACATCTTTTTGTAAATAGAAACTGCAAAAATGCATTATTTATATTCATGTTAGACAAAGCAGTCTAAAGAAATGTGGCTGTGATTGTTAGTCAAAAATTATTAGACTCCCTAATCCCTTATATTCTGGAATCATAATTCCACCTATTTGGTGACTGAGTATGGCAACAAGTGAAAAAAGTTCCATTATGTAACCTTAGTATCTGTGAGTAAATGGGAACAAACTTACTGATAGCTCTTTTATACTTTTAAAAATATAAATATGCAATGAAATATAACTGCCAAATACTGACTAGCACATATATGTGAATGTACTTTCCCGTAGTACATGGTATTTGTGAAAGAGCCCAACAAAGACCAACTTACCATTATAAATTCTGACTGGTGCACTCTTCTTTGAAGCAAAAAAAAGCTGCGAACAGATGAGGTGGCAGAAGATTAATGTCTTATTTGGATTTGTTTGATAGAGGAACACAACGTTTAGTTGCAAGGTTAGATGTTATCTGCAGAAGTGGTTGAAAGATAAAAGATAATAGAAATGCTACTGATAAGTGTTAAAAGTGACTTACCAAAGACAAAATCCCCACAGCACAACAGTGTGAGAACAGGAATGAGGAAAAGATGACGAATGAAGGCTGCAGAGTCGGAGTAGACTTTTAACCGGGCCGCGCCCTAGTAACGCCTACAGACTTTAGTGGTCATGGGTAATGTAGTTTTTATGACTTCAAAACTCCTCAGACCAAACTCTCACGATATGGACAAAAGTGTTGGACTTTAATGGCATTCCGTTCAAAAACATAGACTTTAATATGGCGTTGGTCCTCCTTTGCAGCTATAACAGCTTCCACTCTTCATGGAAGGCTTTCCACAAGGCGTTTCTGTGGGAAGTTTTGCCCATTCATTCTGATGAGCATTTATGAAGTCAGACACTGATGTTGGATGAGAAAGTCGGGCTCGCAGTCTCTATTCCAGCTCATCCCAAAGGTGTTGTGGGGGGTTGGGGTCAAGGCTCTGTGTGGCCAGACAAGTTCTTCCACAGTGAACTCATTCAGCCATGGTGCTTGCTTTGTGCGCTGGGGGACAGTCATGCTGGAATAGAGATGGTTCCTCCCCAAACTATGTCCACAATGTTGGAAGTATGGCGTTGTGCGTTATCCTGAATGTCTTGGTCTGCTGAAGCAGTAAGATTGGCCTTCACTGTAGGTAGGGACCTAGCTCGAACCTGTGTCCCAATACTTTTGTCCATATAGTGTGCCTATCGTTGCTGTAGCTGTCGGATCTTTATTGATCTGTCGGATAATTACATTTCACTTTCCTTCAGAATCGTCCACTTGTCTTCATACCTAGCTTAAGTGCAAATTGCACCAATATGACGTGATATACGTGCTAAAAATACTAAGATGTTAATTCAGACAGATGTTTAGATGAATCTGAACTGAATTTGGATTAAGTGTAATTACTTTATACTTTAGTTCTCTTAATTTTCTTAAAGATAGCTGGACTTAGCATTTCATGTCCTTATTAGAGACCAAATTAAATGTATTCAGAGCAATTTGCAAATGTTGTGTGCCAGAACCTCTGAAAGTATTTAAGCAATCACATTAACTGCAAAAGATTAATACCTGCCTAGAACAATCCACAAATGTGTTGGAGCATGTGTAGAGGATCAGGTCTGCCCAGTTCTACTTGTGAAGTTACCAATCAGCACAATGTAACAAACCTGATCCGACGTGTAAAGCCTGTTTATAGGCATCAGCGTTGATGATCTGAACATACGGGGGCTGCACTTATGGGAAAGTAGATGGGAATCGGATACCAAAGGTCTTGTAAACCACTTTTAGAGCTGGCCATGGGTGCAAATGTCCCCATAACATTTGTAGTGTGAACCTTAAAGCATGTCTATGCGTCCTCTGCAGTAATAAAGCATTGCCTATATCAACCTGACCATTGCCGTTCAGAAAAATTCATTCATAAAAGTTGCCTGGAACTTGCCTGCTATCCAAGTTAAGCAAGTCGAGGTAATAGGACCAGAAGGACATTTCCGTTTCAGAGCAAATGCCAGAAAGTGACAAAGTAAATGTAGATTTTTCCTCCTCTGGTGGAATATTGCACAATAATAAGATCATTTACTATTTTTTTTAATACAGAGGATCACAACATAAGATAAGATAAGAAGATAAAAAAAGAACTTTTCCTGAAAGAAAGTCTTGTCATTAGCATGTTCAGTGCAACAACAAAAAAAGATAATAAGGTAAAAATGTAATTAGCATTTAAAGATAATAATAAACATTTTAAATTAACAATAATGCAACACAACGACAGGAACTTTGTTTGAACAAATAACAGTGTAACACTGACATGTAAAGATTAGTGCAGCAGGTCAGTAGTGCAGAATGGCTTATGGAAGTGAATTAATGTGCAAAAAAAAAACAATAAATGCAATAGAATATCAGCACATGTGATGAGAATGAAATCAACATTCAGTCAATTCACAGATTAAACAGTTGATTTGTACCTTGCACAAATCCGATTCAGAACAGAATGACTTCAAAACTTAATAAGATACAGAACAGAAAGGAATTATACAGTCTTATGGTCACAGGTAGAAAACATTTCCTGTGGAATATCTAAACTATACCATGTGTGACCTTATTGATAGGCCTCATGGCAGTAAGCAGTGTAGAACTACAGGTCACTGGCAATACAATCTACCAGCAATAGTAATAGAGCAAACTAATTAAATACAGAATAAATGTAGAATCCTACTACCTTTGTTAAAACAGTAGCATGTTTTTTTTTCTTCAGATTTTGTATTGTTTAATGGCATTACAAAGTCACGCAGTGTCACTGATGTGAAGCACCACTCTTTAGAAATCTCTGCAATGCCCAATTTAATTCAAAATGTTCACATCTCAGTAACAGAGCTGTGCAGAAATACCGAAGAATCAGTGGATTTTCCTTCATTGTTTTATTTGCAGGAGCAGCTTCCCAGTAATCTTATTCATTCTAACATATACACGGATTGTAGATGCTCAAAACGCTCCCATTCCAAACAGCCCGTGCTTTAATTTTTCTTTTTGGATGATGTTCTTTCAGGCTTGCAAACTGTGTTTTATATTATTAACAGCTTCAGAATGCCATACATGGGTAGGATACTTATTTTTGAGTACTTGTCTTTGTAACTACACTCTATGGACAACAGTATTGGAACACACTTGTTTTCCGTTTTCTTCCAGGGAAGACGATCTTCAGCAGACAAAGACATTTAGGTCTTTGTTTGGGGAAGAACCTTTTCTATTCCAGCATGACTGTGTCCCAGTGCAGTAAGCTCCATAAAGACATGGCTGGAGGAGGTCAGTATGAAAGAATTTGACTGATCACACAGAGCCATGACCTCAACCCCATCCAACACCTTTGGGATGAACTGGAATGGAGATTGTGAGCCAGACCTTCTCATCCAACATCAGTGCTTGATCTCATAACGTTCTACAGAATGAATTCCCACAGAAACACTCCCGAAACCTTGTGGAAAGGCTTCCAAGGAACATGAAAGCTGTTCTACATCTCCAAATAAAATGGGTTAATGTATGTCAAAACATGGTGGTTGTGTTCAAACTGTTAAGACTGTGACCAGGAACAAGCCTAGGAACTTATAATGAGACATGGTCTACTGACTTTTCTTTCCTCTGAGCAAGGAAAAACATTTCCAGCACATATTACATCATCAAACATTTATTATTTAAACCAGAACATCTGACTCTCAGGATCACTGAGGCACGTCTGCAGACGACGTGTAGGCATGTTTACAGCAGCTGTAGCAATAATGATTTTTTTGTTTTGCCTTTACCTTGTATTCAAGAACCTTGATACATCATTTTTTTCTAAGCAGACACAGATCCTAATGACTGCAGAATGTAGTGTCTAAATAATAAAAGCCCATTTTGAATGGTCAAGCCCTAATCTAACCTTCAGGCTTGAAGAATAATTCAATTAAAGGGCTTATAGTGTGTAAAGAAAAGGATTACTCCCTTCAAAATAGTCACATTTTGTTGCTTTGCACCCCGAAATAAAGACACTTTTAAAGCTTTGTTTTAACATTCAGGTGAAATATATGATAGCTACAGTTAAGCAGAAAATTCTAACTAAAAATCAGTATCACTGAGACAAATAAAGGATCAACTCGTTCAGTTCCACTTTATTGAACCACCATTTTTTTTATTACTGTCCTGAGTCTGCTGGGATACTTCTTTTCCTATTTTGTGCATCCAGACTGTGCAGTATTTGCTCACTCTTCTTTTCAGAACAAGCTCAGTCTAACTGAATGGTGAACATTGGTGGACAGATTTTCAATAAAGTTTAAGCTTGGGCTCTGACTAGGCCACACAAGGACATTGTCCTTCAGCCACCATGTGGTCGGTTTTGCTGTGTGTTTAGGTCAACTTTCCAGCAGAGGGCAGCAGATTTTCCTCAAGAATCTGAACTTATTTTGCCTTACTAATTGTCTATCTATCCGGACAAGTGCCCTGACACCTCTACAACATGGTGCTACCACCACCATGCTTCTCTGTAGGATTTTTTGGAGGGTGAGCTGTACTGCCTTTCTGTCTTTCATGTAGTTTGGATGTTGAGGCCAATTTTGGTCTCTGACCATAACACCTTTTTTCGTCTTGGCCTCAGAATCTTCACAGATGCAAAGTTCACTCAAGACTTTCTTAAGGAATGGTTTTCACTTCTTAATTAGGGACTTCACTGTGCTACGAGGGACGGATAAAACCTCTGAAATTTTTCCAGGTCTTTTGACGGTGCCTTGCTGTTTGTTTTCAGATACACTATTAAGCCCTGGAATGCTCTAGGAATAGCTGCTTCTAAAGATTACGGCTGATTACAAGTGGAAGCCAGTTAGTGCGGTGTAAGGCTGAAAAAAAAACCAGTGAGGCTGAAACACTGCTTGTAACTTAAATGTGAACAGGCAGGCTAAACTTCTGTCAGCTGAAAGGACAGACAGAGAAACAATCAGAATCAGAAAACTTTATTTATCTACAAAACAGAATAATGTAAAATAAAAGAGTAAGATAAAATGCAATAATAAAATAAGTCAAATGTAAGTCTAAATAGAATCTTTTAAAAAATAAAATAAAGTAAAATCTGAAAAAAATCAGTGGAAAGAAAAGAATCACAATATGAATGTAAGAAAAAAATGTAATCTTTCTGCTTGGCAGCAAAGGGTACGTTTTTTTTTAGTCTTTAAATTTTTTTTCATTAATTCTTTTTTATCTTTTCACAATACATAACCAGTACCTGGGGAAAAAAATAAATAAATGAAATAAAATAGTAGTTATCGAAATATGTAAATAGTAGTGATAATACAAATATGTATAATTATACAATAGGGAACTTAGTTCATTTTCCCACAGAACCAAGGGGCATGATTCAGGCTAGGCAGGTGTTCCACGTTGTTAAGAATATCTTAGTCTTTTAAACAATACACTGTATGGATATACTGGGATGTCTGACCATTCCACCAACAAGGCATTTGCATGACACTGGAAGCAATGGGCCTAGCCCGATCCCCTGAAGAACAGGTGTGTCCCCATACTTTTGTTCAATTAGTGTACATCGCCCCAAATCAACCACGCTGAATTTCAGTTTAAAGGCTGAAAATCACTGCAATTATATCAAATGACAAAAATTTCCATTTCAATTTTTTCATTTTACATTAAAACATTTTTTAACTTTTTAAATGCTGGTATATTGATCTGTGGCTCTACATATTTTTCTGGTCTCTACTGGCAGCTTCCAGAATCATCTGACCGTGGACGGGTCCACGGCGGGTGAGAGGAGGAGACTGTTGTTTTTTTTTTTTAAAGAGTAAAGTTATTTACTCTTCGGCTTAATTGTTCAGATTTTCTCCCAAAGTGAGAGATCACTGGAGGGTCTGCCGGAGGGGCTTCAGGACAGAGATTTGTGAGTCCCAAACACACCCACCCACCCCTTCGACCGGGGAGAAATGGAACAGGACCGGTCTCATATGAACCACGCGAGCAAACGACCGTTAAAATAAATTTTTTTGAGGCGTTTAGGTAGCCTAGCTTTGTTTCAGAGGACGAAAAAACGAACTTAAGTCTGCAAATATGGAGTGGAAACCTATGGAAATTAACCCAGAGGTTTGCTATCTGCTTTCCCTGTTCTATTTTATCACTTTCTCTGCACACCGTTTACGTTTATTGACGGAAAACTCTTGTTTCTTGGCTCATTTCTCATTCCAGATGCTGAACAAGGTGGGTCTGCTGAGTCATGGACCACTGGATGCTGAAGCTCACACTCCCAGTGTTTGCCGTTTTTATTCCTTACAGAGGCCTTTGCTATGAATGCTGTTGCACAATAGATGGGCGTAGGCTGGCCACTTTTCTCCTGCTGAGAGAAAAACCTGTCCGTTTAGCCTCTTTAAAACATAACTACTTAGCCAGACTGAAATACAGTCCGATATGTATCTCCTGTTTTCTGCGTTTATAATACATTCCAGTGTCTCCTAGACGAGCTTGGTTTTGTATGAGGGTGTTACTGGTACTTGGGGAGGCTCTGGTTCTGTTTTAATATTACTGAGGCTGATGCACTCGGTTGTGTTTAAAGTTTTTTGTAAAGATGTGGACTGGTATGACCTCATAAGTGCGTCTGTTATATGGCCATGACTGTGCAGATCTCTCTCTTTATCTGTCTCTGTCTGTCTCTCTCTCTCTCTCTCCCTCTCTCTCAGGCTATTTATTTACCTGTCTCCTTTTTTCTCCTCTCTCTTCTATCTCACCTTTTCTTTCTCTCTCCTTCATTTCCTCTATCTGTCTCTTTGTCTGTCTGTCTCTCTTGCTCATCTCTCTGTCTTTCTGTCTCTCTCCCTGTATGCTTGAGCAGGTGCTGAACAAATTGGGTGTGGGAGCAGACTGGAATTTTGTGGATGTCTTGGGCCTGGAGGATGAGGCTTTGTCCGGAGTGCCCACGCCCTGCTGTGCCTTGATGCTGTTGTTTCCTTTAACGCAACAGGTGTTTACATTCATACATACATGAACAGTATATGCATGTAGATCAAATTATACTACATTTTTGTATTCGAGTCTGGTGTATTTTCTAATGCTTAATGTTTTTTTGTTTTGTTTTAATGTGTTGCAATTGGGTATTACAGAAAACAGATAAAGGAAAATGTAAATTGCAGTAGAAGTGCAGATATCGAAAAGAAGGCGGAGGAGATGGGTGCGAGTTTTAGCAGCTGTTTGAAGCTACAGTTGATGTTGGAATGCATCTTTTTTTTTTCTTTCTCTTGACTCTCTTAGCATGAAGATTATCGCTCCAAGCAATCAGTGGACAGCAGTAAAGATGTCTACTTTCTGAATCAGACTGTGGGGAACTCATGTGGAACTGTGGGATTGCTGCACGCTGTGGCCAACAATCAAGAAAAGATGACTTTTGGTCAGTAATGATGCCAGGCTACACAAAATGGAAGAAAATATATTGGTAATCAATAAATGTTTGCAGTATATTTGGTGCATCACATTCAAGTATTTTTATTCTGGTGACAATGCAAAGCATCTTAAACAGAAACAGCCATGTTAAACTATACTCTGGTTGTTTCAGTATAAAGACCTAAATAATGTACCAGATCTAAACTTTTGTTGCTCCTCAGAAAGTGGCTCTACCCTGAAAAAGTTTCTAGAAGAAACTTCTGCAATGTCCCCTGCTGATCGTGCCAAACAGCTGGAGAAAAATCAGGTACTGTCCTCCCTAATCTTTCATTGTAGTCTACAGTATATCTGGAACAGAAAAGAGGGCCTCTAAGTTAAGTTGTTTCTACGTTAGCTCCAATCACGTGTGTGAGAGACTAGTTTAGTCGTCCTGGGGTTTTTTTTTTGCAATACAAAGTTCTAACAGCAGGTGGCATGCACGACATACAGATTGGTTTAACCAAGATCATGGCCCTCTAAATGAACTGAGCAATTTGGTTTGTGTTTTAATTGCCTTGAAATCCCTCATTTTTAAAATTTTTCTCCATTCAGTTTAACATTAAGTTTGGTTTTTGTTTTCTTACTTGCAGGCAATCAGAGAAACCCATGATGAAGTTGCTGCTGAGGGACAATGTCGTGTAAGATGAATGCAGACGTAAATACCAAATATATATTTTTTTAAACTGCTCAGTACTGAATTGGTTTGTCTTTGACTGTTTATTTATTTTAGCCTGAAGCAGACAAAGTGAACTTTCACTTTATCACCTTTGCCAATGTGAACGGTCATCTATTTGAATTTGGTAGGTTGTCCATTATATTGTATGTCTGTTACTGTGTATTACAGATGCACACTTTCTTTCTTTGAGCCCCTAAGTAATAAAGCTGTAAGCAGTTGGGCCTTAAACCTTATTTGATATGTAACACTGCCTATTCAGGCATTTCTGAGATCCCCTCAGCAGTGTTAGTGGGGTGTTTTTCAGAAATATTCCATGACTTGCTGTATTGTGTGTTGTGGTACAGTGCATATACTCATGTTTTTGCGTCTGTTTGTTTGCAGATGGCCGAATGGATGGGCCTGTGAAACATGGTACTACAAGCCCAGACAGCTTCGTCATGGTACTTCATTCTTTATTCCACTCGGCCTGAATGGGTCAATAATGGATCACATGACTGATTTAAAGTAATAAACCATGAGAAGCTGGGCACTACAGAGATTTCAGCATTAACAGAACAGTTCAATGAAAAATCAAATTATAAAGGTTTCCATTTCCCCAGAATAGTCAATCTACACAACCTTAGTAGAGAGCAGGATGCAGTGTGGGTGGAGTTGGCGATTTTGGGGATTTGTTAATGGCAAAAAAAGACTGTTGTAGTTTTTGTTAGCAACATTAGGCTTATAGCTCTAGTTCTAAACAGAAGAGGCACTATTTGAAGACAAAATGTGTCTTGGCTGAAATTGGTGAACGTGCAGAAATGCGCAAATTGCTAGGCAACAAAAAGCAGAGGAAAACTGTGGCCAAATCATGTGTCCACAGCTGTTTGGTTACCGGTTTTGTAAAAGAAACAAATGCAATATAAAATTCAGATATGAATAGTAACTGATGGCATTTTAAAACTTGTTTTACTACATTGTATGCTTTTATTAAAGTTTTCAATGAAACCTGCCCTTTTAACAAATCATTTTTGTTTTTCATTCTTCATGTTAGGATGCTGCAAAGGTGTGCCGTGGCTTTACCGAGCGAGAGAAAGGGGAAGTGCGATTCTCTGCCGTGGCCCTGTGCAAGGCCTAAAACGGACCAACACTGCTGGAGGAGCAATTGACCAAAAAAAAAAAAGAATAATCTCACTCTCACTCCCTCCCTCTCTTTCAGGCCAGAGCACATAAAGCCCTGCACAGTTTAGCCCAAACCCCAAAACTGCCTGTCTGCCTGCTGGTGAATCTCACACTGTTTCTGCCACAACTTACCAAGCTTCCTTTCTTTCTTGGTATGTTGGATTTGTAGTTTTTTGCACAAGTGCCTTAACTGGCACACGTTCTTTGTGAGTCTTTTTGGAATGGATTTCATGTGTACAGTTCATGTGGGTGTAATCTGGGTTGCATGTGCTGCGAGTGTTCTGGGTTTAGTTGGTCTAGCTGTGATGTGAATAATAGATGATCTGGGAGTTGGAGTTGTTGTGATGCTGTTCAGTTTTATTTCAGAACTTTGTTGCCTCTTACACACACCTGTGTGCGTGTGCACCCAGAGACCGAGGCAGACGTTTTGTTGCCACATTGTTGCTCACTGGGTATCTGTCTCCATTGTGTTTACTGCTGTTGCAGACTGCTTTGAAAATAAATAAAAATGGATTCACTGGATATTGACTCTTTTCTATAAATGTCTTTTTTAAAAATTTTTTTTTTATAGAGAAATATAAGTTCAGAGACTTACAACTTTGAGCTGTTTGCTTATTTTCAAACCTTGACTGTCTGAAACGAACATTAAAAAAAATGTACAAGATCTCCCAAATAGCCAGGTTATGATTGGAGCCTGAAAATTCATTTTTGCAGTGATGCTGTGGTTTTAGGCGCTGCCGTTTTAGCACATCCCAGAGTTGCTCAACTGTACTATTGCTGGTTTACCTGTCCTTTCTTGGACTGCGTTTGGTAGTTTGTGTCCAGTGGGAACACCTCAGCAAAACAGCCATGTTGGAGATGCTCTGACCCAGTTGTCTACTCATGACAATTTGGCTCCTGTGAACGTCATCCAGATCCTTGTTCCTGCCGTTTCCCATCCAGGTCTAAAAGGTTCTTCTGGTTACATCTCACTAGATGCCCTAGCCCAATTTCAGAGGTCTTGTGGAGCCCATGTCTTGACCGTTTTAGTAGTACAAGGGAGGCCTGCACAACATTAGCCAGGTGGTTTAAATGTTATTGTTGATTGTTGCATTTAGTGAAGTTTGAAAGTTTGAGAATCGTCTATATTTTAGTAAACCGTAGCCATTGTTTATGCTGAGGACCACGTTATGTCCCCAACACCATTGAAATATTGCTAAATTTCAGCTTGCTGCAAAAAAGTGTATGTATGCAAACCTCTAAAATGTGAAAAAGTAAATTAGTAAATAAATGCTTTGTGTATTTAGTGGCAAAGGATAGCCCCGCAATAACTACTCTGACCACCAAAGCCCCAGCTTTTGTCAGCTATTTGGAGAAAAACAAGTTTGGAGTATCCGTTTACTTATAGCACTTAGGTCAGGGGTGTGGAACTCCCTTGTTCACCTCGTCCCTTAAATGTCAGTTTTAGTGAATGTGTTTGAGGAGAACAATCAAACTGTTCTGGACCCTGGCACTCCCGGACTGGAGCTTGACACCCCTGACTCTGGGTGAATCTGGACCCATCTCTTCTCCCTCAGGATTTTGTGAATGATGGACCCAATCCAGAGGGAGGGGGTGGTTCAGCCTGGGCATCTTGATCCAGAGAAGGCTGACGAGGCATACCAGAGCAATGTGCTGGCACACGACAACATTCAGGAACTCACCCACTGTTCACCCCCCTGCTTTTGCACGAAGCTATGTGTCAGTTAGAATGAAATACAAACCCGATGCCAAAAAAGTTGGGACACTGTACAAATTGTGAATAAAAAAGGAATGCAATGATGTGGAAGTTTCAAATTTCAATATT
>JBBPDH010217700.1:0-13201 GCA_037974565.1 Clupeocharax schoutedeni
GAATTTCGTGCTGTTCACACTGTGTGCAGTGGTGTGTTCACGTATGACAAATGGTCACTTTCACTTGTTTATCAGTTGTCAGTTTTGAACACAGGACCACTGCTTAGCTATGTAGAGAGTGTCTGTGTAGGTTGAGCATGATGGTCTATTTTAAGATGCCTTATCCTCAAGGCCAAAGATTGGTTCATTCCTAAAAATAAAAACAAAAATGTAATCATCCTTAACTATAACAGCAAAGGAAGTGGTGTTTAATACAGCTACTGCTTGTTTATTTAATTTCATGCAGACGTGTAATGGCAATAAGTTGGTTTCAAAATCATGCTAATCTTAACCCTTCAGATACGTATGCATACATTTCTTGGGGATGTATGTAAAGCATTTTTTGGAAACACCAACACAGTACAGGATATTCTTTTTACCCATTTCCAAAATGTCCAATTGGTATAATGCTCATAATGAAGCCATCAAAGCACATTTTTGTGTGTGCTCCATTATACAGTGGTTTAGAGTGACATTAAAACCTTGATCAACCTTATTCAGTGATAAGAATTTACCAAAATGTTTTCATTTATAAGATTTATGAGTATTTCTCTTCTTCTAACTGTTTAGGGTTGCCAGCATGTGCAGGATCTCTGATTAAACCTGCTATTAAAACAATTATTAATCAGTAGTTAATAATTGTTTTTAAAGAAAACAATACCTGGTTGGTAACTGGCAATACCAAAGATTTCAAAGTTAGCATCAGTATTGGAAAAGAAGTAGCATAAAGTGAAGCTAAACACTCAATTCCTTCCGCATCTCATTGTAATTACACTCTTTCTATTGGCATTAAAGACTTAGTAACTCTATCTCCCACCCTCCTCCTTCTCTATATCTCCACCCCCTCCCCCCTGCAGGAAAGCACTGATGGATCTGCTGGTGGATTTGTGCAGCCAGTACCACCTGAACCCAGCATATCACACTCTGGAGCTTCTATCACCCGAAGCACACCCTGTGGTTTTCAAGCCTAACGCCCTGCTGGGCACCCTGGACGTGTCCTGCGCTCTGATCAAAGAGAGGGTACCTGAGGAGCGAGTGATCAGGAAACCGCCACCCAAAGTGCCAGAGGTGAGGGAATATAACTGAGGACCTTTTTATGCATGTTCTCCTTGTTTTGTCTTTGCGAGGTTTTTTATGATTACATGCTGCTCTAAAATGACTATGCTGTGTGACTATATGACTATATGTGATCCTGCTACTGAACACTTTTAGAGACTGGATAGTTTGACCAGTCTTCTGATAAAGCAACCAGTCTCCAGTGAGCATGAATATTCTATTTTTGATTTAAAAATTTTTTTTAATTAAAAATAGAATTTTGTTAACGTTGCTATGTTAATTCTGTTTTCAAATGATAAACACTGCTGATGGTTTCGTCATTATAACTTAGAACCCTTAGAAACATGTTACGTGTGGTGATTATCTCAGTTCTCACTGTGTTGATTCCAAACTTTCAGTTTGTATCGCAATTGTATTTGCAAGTAGAAGGTTGGATATGTTCCTATAATTTATTAGTTGTACATTCCTGTTTTAAAGAACAAAGGAAAAACAGTACGGAGACTGCTACCATGTACGAATCCAATTGAAATATTATTAATTACTACTATTTGTAGTTGTTTATGTAGCTCCAGTAAGTGGCAAATTCTAAGAATTAAGTGTGATTCCTATTGTATTCCAGTTAACAGTGTGTCATACCCAGTAGTTCCTATTTGAGTTTGTCACTGGCATTCCACTGGTGTTACATTGTGTTGGTCCCTGTCTGCGTTATTGTCTTTAACCCCGCCTCCGCTCTCTGGCCTGGTGCTGCAGGAAGAGCCAGTGGCTCCCAAAAGGTCTCGAGCTAAGGTACTGTGCCCTTATCTGTGCTGAGGTGGATGCCGGTTCTTCTTCTCGTGTGTCCTTTCTCCTCCCGCCATCTTTCTCTCTCTCTCTCTTTCTTTGGACTGTTTCTACCTCCTCCTCCTCCTCCTGTCGCGTGGTGAATTTTTAATGCGAGTCTTACCTTTAGTTACCATGCATTATTGCTGTCCCTCTCCCTTTCTTTCTCTCTCTACAGCCTGGCCGCCTCCTCCTCTCTCTCCCATTGACCTTTGGCCACATCGAGAGGCTCCTGGCTGGGCTTCGACATCCATTGCTGTCATGGCAACATTAATATTAGGAGACAGAGTAGTAGGAGACAGAGACAAGAAGTGAAGATTCTGAAAAACCCAATTTTGCTTATTTGATGAAGTTTGTCAAAAGTTATTTTTCATCTGAAAAAAGCAAACTAAGCAAATTAAAAAATACACAGTCATCATGCATAGGGGCGGCTTAACAAAGTTTGTGTACAATGATGGTGATCCTGGCAGTGCAAAAAGACAGTGGAACTACATGTAGTGTTTATATGTGGTACTGAGAAAGGCAAAGTAGTGGTGAATCAGATTGAAATCCTAAAACCTTAAAAAAGTACATTTCTCGAAACTATTGGAAAACAGCACCTCCGATACCAGTGAGCGTATTCAGAATATTTTCCTGAAAACAAATCCCTTGACAAAGGTTTCAAAGGCATTAAACTCTTCAGATGTTTGTTCCAAGCAGACCTGAGTCATCAGCGTTCTCTAGAATACAGTATTAACTTACATCTCAGCAACAGAATTATGGAGAAATGTAACTGAAGTGCTGTTTAACTGTAATGCAGATATTATATCATGTGTAGTGAAGTAAAATGACTCAAAAGGTTAAACCTAAAGAATGATGGATGATAAATGGTGTTTGCATGAGTTGGTGTGGGCACACTTGCCTTTTGTTTGCCCTTATTACTTAATTACTGTTCTTTCTCTGCTGTGAAATTGTTCCATTGATATGGACTAAACTGCCTTTTTGCATGTGAAGTGTGAGAAAGAGGAAGAGAGAGAGAGTGTGTGTGTGTGTGTGTGTGAGAGTGTGAGTGAGCATGTGTGATATTGTTTACCTAGGCACGTCATGTCTGACACCTTTTAACTGATGTCTAGGTGGCTGGATGCATGTGTGTATGTGTGTGCTATGTTTCCCACAGTCAAACTGCTGACAATAAATGGCGGTGTTACTTCTAGTAGTCAGTAGTTCAGATCTCAGAGAAATAGAGAATTACCAACAACTTAACGTAATGTAATGTAACGTAATAGCATTGCTAATAAACCAACTGAATTAGCAGGAAACCGGTATTGCATGTTTCATGGTGAACAGCATGTCATACAGTGCCTAGACTCCACATGTAGTCAAGCAGCCAAAACATGTTTGGAGTTCAAATTCTTTTTTAGCTTAGAACTGGAGCTACGAGGCTAATGTTTCACTAGAAGTCAATACTACTCCTTCTTTTCCATGAATAAATCCCCACAATGTCTCTTGACCTCAACCACACCCAGGTCTTCACTGAGCTGGTACAGAGTTGTTGCTGGGGTTGAGGACTCAGGACTAACTGTAAGCTGTAATAAAATGAACTGAACATTATTGTGGAGCTGATGGCTGCAGTCAGCCTGCGGTCTAGACAACAAACCTCCTCAGGAGTAGGAGTACTGGTCTAGAATTAGTGTTTGTTTGGCGATGTCCGTCAAAGAAGGAATTTAACCCAAGATCAGTTGTTTTCTGGCTGCCTGTAGTTGGTTAAGGGAAGGTTTTGGGATTAAATCTTTTGTGATGTGTTTTAAATGGGCAGCTCTCTAGCTGTGTTCAGTGTGTAAAGTGGTAGTTAGCTCCAACAGCCTTTGTAGCTCCAGTGCTAAACTGAAGAAGCAAAATTTGGACTCCAATACGCATTGTATGTTCAGCATCAGCCACAGTAATTAGAAAGGTTTTATTATTTGCTGAACGATTACCTTAAAGTTAGAAGGCTTTAGGAGTTTTTTCCCCCAAAAACCATTCAGGTAGTTATGAAAGCAGTGTTACTTCCATCCTTTTTATAAGAGTGCCAGAAAGGGTTTTTACATGATTTCATAGAAAAGCCATATTAACAGACCTTAAAGGAACTATTGCTGTGTGTGAGAGTATGAGAATCTTTACACACAGACACACACACACATACACATATATAACTTACAAAAATGGTTCTTTAGGAAACTAAAAAGAACCCTTTTGTCACCTTTTCCCCCCCAGAGTGTTTTGAGCTGTCACTGCTTGTATTCCAACTGGTGAGGACTTCATAGCCCCACAAATGTGTCGATCTCTTTCTCAATCTCTCTCATTTTTTTGCTTTACTCTTTCTGTATCATGTAGAAGACCGTGCGTCTGGTGGTCAACTATCACCGTGGGCAGAAGGCAGTGGTGAGGGTGAACCCCCTGGTACCGCTGCAGAGCCTTGTGCCCATCATTTGCCAGAAGTGCGAGTTTGACCCAGCCCACGTGCTCCTGCTCCAAGACAGCATCAGCAACCACGAACTGGACCTGCGCAAGTCCCTCTCTGAACTGGACATCCGAGAGCTCTATGTGCTGGACCAGTCGCTGGGTAAAGACACAGCTATCTTTTGGCCTTGATTGCCAATGTTGTATTCCTTTCTCTCTGCCAGACAAGACACTGAGTCGCTGTTTATATCAGGACAGATAGTGCAGCCACTGTGCTTTATCTCTGGTGTTTAATGGAGCACCATGTTTGGTTATGTGAATATTCGTGTGTATTTAAGCTGTTGCCCATTCATTTAGAGCCATTCCACCTTTCATTTCTTCATTCAATATCAGGTCACCGATAGTGGAAATCTTCCTGTGGAATTCTTTTGTGGAATTTAAAGGCTTTGTTTTGCACTGATAGCGTTCAGTAAAAGTCCATGAACTGCAAAGAGTCGCTTTTTGTGTACAGTGGTCAATTTGATTCTCTAAAATTGTACAATCCACACAGTTGTACATATCACATTCCCTTTTGGCCTGATGTTTGTATGCAGACAGTACAGCCAGGGAATTTTCTGTGTAAACTTTAGTTCTTAGGCATGCAGAGTTCACTGATACCCCTTTTCCTCCAGCAGGGAATGGGTTTTTGAACTAGTTCCGCTCAGGATTCATTGAAACTTGATGCTTGAACATGTGTTCACCAGTTTTGAGAGTAGTGTACCCCAAAGTGTAGAGTTTTACCCAATGCTGATAAAAATATTTTTTAATTATTCAAAGCAATTTTGAGCCAATTATCATCGAGGAGAAGACAAAGCTGTTGAAACTGTCGATTGACACACCCACTGTGTGTGGACTAAAATAGAACCTTTTCCCTGTTGGTGGAAAAGGCGTATAACTGTCTCTCTCTCTGGGCCATTGACTTCCTCCTGCAGTATTTAAGACCCAGGTAGGATTTTGTGTATGTCTCTCTTGCATCTGCTTGAAGCACTAAGCCACCCACTGGTGTCTTTTGTTTCCAGTTCTCCCACCTAAAACGACTTCGGCTCCTGTCCTTAACTACTCAGGTACTGACCTCAATGTAGATGCTGGTGCTGAGTTGTTGCAGCTGCTGCTTCGTGCATAATTTGTAGTCTTTGACAAAAGTCTTAAAGGATTAGTCCAATACCTTCCCTTATTTCTGTCACTCTTTTTCTGTAATTATAGCTTTTAAAGGGACATTCCGACATCAAAACATCACATTGGAAGTTAACATGCTTACATCCTACAGTAGTTGCATACACTGCAGAGACGTGGTTGAAAGTAAAAGCACTTCCTTCAGATGATATATCTTGAAGGTGTTACTTTTGAAAAACTGTAACATCACTGGAGTGGATTTTCATGGCAGTGTTTTTGAAATGGTCTCAAAATACTGAAAATACTGAAATGTTGAAAGTATATTTCGATGCCTTAACTCAGTTTAGCTTATTCTCTGGCTTCTCTGGCTATCAAGATTTTATTGTTGTCTAAATAAGGAGTAATACTACTTCTAGCTTGGCTGTATTTATTAGCCCATAGATCAGTAGGTTAGCTTGTAATATAGACTGGTTGATGTCACAGGGATTCCCACTGGTTGTATCATATGTTTAAGGTATGTGTGCTGTATATTGTTGTGAGTGCACATTAGGGCTTGCAAAAAATAAGTATTATTTTGTTTAGTTTGTGTTTGCCGGAACACATTAAATGACTTATTAAACGCTGATTTTAGACTAGAATGTCCTTTTAATGTGTTTATGTCTTAAAATGATTTTCTTATGATAGTGCCTGTGTAAGAGTAGGACTGCAAAATTGATTTGAAACATTAATATACCATTAATACAATGATGGAATATTGCCCAACAGTTTAGCTCTGTTAAGATTTACATAAGATGGAACGCAGAGCTAAACTGTTGGGCAATATTCCATCATTGTATTCCTGGTATATTCATGTTTCAAATCAAATTTGCTGTCCTACTCTTACACAGGCCCTATCACCAGAAAAATCATTTAACGATCATAAAAAATACATTGAACAAGAATAAGCAAAAACCGGACTATCCTTTAACACTGTCCTGCCTCCAGTAGTGCTAGCTGAATGTGCTTACTAACAAGCCGTACTTGTTTTGGTTTGCGTGATGAAAAAAAATTTGTGATATGTGGTAAACTTGTAGTTTACTATATAAACCTCTGGTGAACAAATTGAGTTAAAAGGCTTGTAATACGGACAATTTCTCAATATGGGTTTCTCTGTATTTGCATTCTCATGAACTTATTTACTAGACCTTAGCTCCATCTAGTGGAAGAATGAAGATTCCACCATTTTCTCTTTGGCTTAATTAAAACACTGCCTGAGAATAAATGCTTGTTAGTATTCTGCTCAGTTCACTTGTGGTAAAATAGCTGCATAGAACTGCCTTTATTCATGAAGGGCTGCTGGTACGTAGAGCACTGCATTAAAGTTTCTAGAAACATGGTCACAAGTAAAAAATGAATTAATTTACATATGATTGCATGCATATTTTTTTTGCATGTTATCACACATACATAACTGTGAAAGATGTTCTGAAGCATGCAAAACCACATTTTCTTTAAGGGTACTGCATTAAACTGTTTTTAAGTGAAATTGTTATTTGGTGGCATATTTAGGGTTTACATGATAAAATTAGGCATTTTAGGCATGTTTTAGAAAAAAACTTTACGCGGGTGCTCTTGGAATGTAACCCCCACGAAAAACCGGGGGTTATTATATTCTGTTTGTGCTTGTTGAATACCAATATGTGTATGCAAGGTGTGTTTAAGGAATGTACTGAACATTCAGGTTATAGGTCACATATTACTGGTGGCTTGCAAGTCTTTATGAGCCTGCAATTTTTATTGCACCGCTGCTACTATTGAGTAACACTCAGATATCAGTGGAGAAACATCAGTCTTCTTATTGAATCTTTACATGAACTGCAGCCTGAATGATGCTTGTTTGTTTTCCAGTGGAGTCTCTGCGCTCCAACACTTCAAGCACCTTTGGAGCTGAGAAGAAGGGGATTCTGGGATTTTTTAAGTTTAACCGGAGAAAATCCAAGGTAAAACACATGCACAAATGTACGCCTACTGGAAATACACTTTATGGACAAAAGTATTGACCCTTACACTAATGGGGACTTGGCATTCAAATAAATAGATTTTAATATGGAGTTGTTCCCCCTTTGCAGCTATAATTGCTTCGACTTTTCTTGGAGGACTCTCTACAAGATTTTGGAGTTTCTGTAGGAATTTGTGTCCATTTATTCTGTAGAGCATTTATGAAGTCAGTCACTGATTTTGGAGGAGAAGGTCTGTTCCAGTTCATCCCAGAGGAGTTGTGGGATGTGTGCACAGAGTTAGAAGCATGGTGTTGTCCAAAATGTCTTGCTATGCTGAAGCCTTAAGCCCAAATCCTGATAAACGGTGTGTCCCAGTACTTTTGTCCATATAGTGTAGTTGTTAACACTATCTCTTAGACTGCTGGATATGCTTGATTCTAAATATTTGGAATAGTGGATTATTTACAGTGTTATTAGTCCTCCTTATTCCTACCACTGACAAAAATGTAGCATCCTTCAATTCTGTATCTAGCACCCCATACCTGCTTGATGTGTGTAGATGCTTCTTGCTAGTTTTCCCATCCCTGTTTCAGACAGAGGAGCCGAGCTCTGAAGACATGGATGATCTTGATGATAGTGTTATGCAAAATACTGACATTTCAGAGAATGTAAGTACTAACCCCTGTGTCTCTGTCCTTTTACTAATACACATTAAGACTGTCTCTTGTCTCTGTCCGGATTCTTTAAACCAAAAAATCTAGTAATACGTATATAATTGGCCGATCACTCACACGTATTGCCGATTTCAAACCGATCTTTTTTGGGGGGGTTTATTTATTTGTTCATGTATTACATTTTATTTATTTAAATTTGTAAATAAATTTTGTTATTGTATGTCTATTATAAAAGTAAACGGGGAAAGTAACTACCAGGTTACATTAAAAAAGATTTTCTTTTGTTTTGTCGTTGTCGTCGACTACATGCAGCAGCTCTAATTTTCTGTTATCTGGGAAAAAATCGGTATCGGCAAAATCGGTATCGGCCGATCACACTTACCAAAAAAATCGGTAATCAGAATCAGCCAAGAAAATTGGTATACAATACGATTATACACCTCCACTACAAAAAGTGTAAACATTGTTTTCAGTGTTTACCCCATATGAGAAAACTGTTACTAGTCTTCAGAGCTGTTACTGCAGTCACTAGAAATAAACACACTTTATTCAGTACAAACAAAATATATGAACCGGAGCATTTTATTCATATATTAATGACAGATGCAAAGAATCATGTATTATGTTTTATTAATCTAAAACTAAAAAGTTGATTTTTGTGGAGTAAATTAACTTTTTCTTCAGTGTTAACGGCTGTGTTGAGGCTGTACTCTAGACTGGCTCCTACTTTGAGTTGTGTTTTTAATGTCAATGTTACGTAATGTTATATATTATATATATATATATTAGAGTCACCAAGAAGGATATAGTTATGAACATAGTTAAGAATTCTGTTGCAGCACCAGTGGAATTTAAGAATGCACACCTTGGACTCTCTGTACCACTAGGTGGCAGTAAACACAAAGTAATTGCAAAAAGTTCTCCTCTGCCTGAAAGTTCAAAGATTTACAATAAAACAAACTGTCAAACAGATTCAATGTTTTCAGCTGGTGCTTTATAGTGTTCTTGTTCTCGACGGCCTCGACAAGGCCATAAAGAACTTGCACTACATGTGAAATAATTAGAAACATTTATCTCATACTTTGACTAGCTTACAATGTTTTAGATTTGATGTGAGCATGGGAGGAAGGCAGAAACACCGCTGTCTTTACAAAAGAACTGTAAAAATCTAGACCCACCTGTCATACATCAAAAGGCTGACAAATTCTGTGTATATCACCAGTACTCAAAGAGTACTGACCAGTGCCATGTTTCCTGGAAGAAGGGGTACAATTAGTGCTGTTTAATTTCATTTAGTGCAGTGCAGAGTGTGTGAAACCTTGGCTGTGGCTGGTTGGCTATTCCGGTGTCTTCAGTCAAAACTGAGATATTGAAACAGCGATATTGAAATACAAAATGCCCTTTTGGGCTGCTATAGCATAGTCTGCTGTGCACTGTTCTTTCACTATCTGTTACAGTTTACTGCTTTGTACTTCCAATCACTGACCACTTGACCCACTTATAATGCAGACCCACTTGCATTATAGCACCACTTATGAGGCATATTATAACCTGTACTGCGTTTGTTTTTGCACAGTTTGTCAGTCACCTTCTGCTTAATCTGGCCACTTTTGTCCAGATGGGTTGGAATATTTTTTTATTCCCAGAAATTTTTCCTCAGTTTTGTGTCCAATTCAGCCCACTAACAAGTACTTTTCAGATCTCCAAGATAGGAGAGAAAAGGCTTGTATGTTTTTCTTTTACATCATGTGAGGCTAATTCAATGGAATATGACAGATCAGCTTAACACCCACATGCAAGAGTGAAGAGCCCCTCTGTCAGTCAGCCAGAGAGACTCACAGCCTTAGATGGCATCACAATCTATCAATGATCCTGACCACAGACGTACCACTCAAGAGCAAGTGGTGGAATATTCTCAGAGCGCAGGGACGCAGTGGGTAGCTGGTGGCTTGGGTGGAGGTAGCTCAGTGGGTAGGGTACTTGCCTCCAGACCAAGAGGCCATGGGTTCGAATCCTGCCTTCAGCAAAACCACCACTGGGTCCCTGAGCAAGACCCTTAACCCCAAGTTGCTCCAGGGAGACTGTCCCCTGTAGTTGGGGAATTAAGTCGCTTTGAATAAGCGTCTGATAAATGCCATAAATGTAAATGTAAATGGTGATTAAGGAGTTGCCCCAGTGTTCGGGAGGTTGTGGGTTCAAATCCTCAGGACGCTGTCCTTGACTGAGGTACCCTTGAGCAAGGTATCATCCCTACACACGGCTTTCCGGGTGCTGCTTCACTGGCTGCCCACTGCTTCACTTGGTGAATGGGTTAAATGCAGCGAAAGAATTTCACACAGTTCACACCTGACAAAATGGCCATTTTACACCTGATATAAAAGAGGTATGGTAGTCTGTGGTCTTTTTACACACATCATTGTAACCTCTAGGTTGACAGTGGTCCACCACACCAAGCTATCCAGTTAAGAGCAGCCTCAGAAGAAGAGTTAGCGCACAGACAACATGCATATACAAGTTAGGAGATTGTAGAAACATGGCAAGAGACTGCTTATTGTCATCACTTTTTTCTGCTTTTGTTGACGGCTTTATTAAATAAATACACATCAGAAGATACTGCTGCAGACAGGACCCTACAGTATCACCCCTTCCAGCACACACACACACACACACACAGACTCGCACTAGCTCAAGTCTCCTCCTTTTCTTTCAAAAGCCAAGTCAAAATCACACTTTGTTCTGGAACACATTCCCTCACACACACAGACACACATACTAGCAATTTCAATGCGCATAGTTCATAGTCAGCTTGCACATTCTCGTCTTCTCTGGCTGCTCTCCTCTGCCAGACGCTTCTCTGTGTGTGTGTGTGTGTGTGTGTGTGTGTGTGTGTGTGTGTGTGTGTGTGTGTACGCACTCGGGCTGGGCCATCGGAGAAGCCATCTCCCTCTAATTACACACGTTCAGGTGCAGCCTACCAGCGTGCCCAGCCAGAAATGTAATTTTTGTTCTTTTTTCGTCTATTACATAACCAGCCTGTCGCAGTTACTCTTTTGAACATTCCGTTCTAAGAGCAGGAGAGTGTGTGTGTCTGCATATGTGTCTGTACCTGTGTGTTTGTGTCTGTGTGTGCACGCATGTTATGTATGTATAAGCTCATTAAAACAAGCTGAGAAATTTTGTACAAACTTTCAATTGAAACTGCATTTGTGTTTGAAAGTAGGAGTAGAAGGATCATTTTTTCTCTTTTTCAAAAAGTTGCTAATGTGTGCCAGTGTGCCTCATTGCGAGAGCCAAAACCACAACTAAACGAATACAGTGATCATAAGAACCATATATGAATATATTCAAATATATAGTAATTTATTTCCTGGTCATACACCTTGAGTATATTGAACATTATAGTGCCTCTATACTGTACACGTTTATTTTGCATGTGGAGATGGAACTTTAGCTACCGCGAACAAATTGACAAAATATTCATTGTCACCAAGGCAAATGAAATCAAAGCTCAAACCAGAAACCAGTTAGTTTGAACACTACTACTTTACTAACAAAGTCCTTACAAAAGAAAAACCAACATGTGAGCTCCCAACAGTATTATTAGAGTGATAAACTTGCGAGCAGAACAGTATTATTTGTAGGTAAATGCGGAAATCGCTTATGATCTGGATCTCCTTAAATGAATTATCAAGTGGAAATGAAAAAATGTAAACACAAAAAAGGCAAAATTAGGTAAACTAAACCTTCTGCTGTAGCAATGCTTTACCTTACATAGAAGAAGACGCCTGGTTAAGACTGAAAGGGCGAATAACTCTGTGATTCAAACTTTCATATGGGTGGGTAGAATACTTTCCTCTGGACCAAGAGGTTATGGGTTTGAATCCTACTTTCAGCTCACCACCACTGGGTCCCTGAGCAAGACCCTTAACCCCAAGTTTCTCCAGGGAGACTGTCCCCTGTAGTTAGGACATGGAAGTCACTTTGGATAAAAGCGTCAGAGAAATGGCGTAAATGTAAATGTCATTCAAAAAATGACACAGTGCTTTAGATCAGCGGTCCCCAACCTTTGTTTCGCCACGGACCGGTTTAATATCAAAAACTATTTTCATGGCCCGGCGTTTAATAGGAGTGGCAATATACGAATACGTATTTATACAAATGAATGATACGCATAAAAATGGGGATATTTTAAAAAATATAATAATGGGGTATCTTTAAAATATAATAATGTTTGCTCGCAGCTTTATTAACAGCATTAGCATACAAGTTTTTAAAAATTATTTTTTCTGTGCAGCCCACGGACCGGTACCGCATGATCCACGGCCCAGTACCGGTCCGCGGCCCGGGGGTTTGGGACCACTGCTTTAGCTTATCTGCTTCCTTAAAATGTCTACTGTCTTTTAACTGTTAACTATTAACACACTGTTCTGCATCATGGAGTTTCTTGAACTCTGAGCTTGAAGACATTTTTCGTAAGGCATACTATGCATTAGATTTTACATTTCTGGGAAACAATAGAACCAATAAGAAACAGTCTTGCAATAAAACCACTTTAGCTCACCTAATGATGCTCTTTTATTGCAGTATGCAGCTGGTTAGTGCTGATACCTTATAAGAAAAACATATGGTCATGTAATGGGACAAAAGACATCTTTTTAATTATGTATGTGTCCATATGGCCTAACTGTAATTATATCCACACTTCAACAGTACAGCAAATAGACAGTTATAACTCCAGACTCCAGCATTCTGTTGTTGGACTATAAATATACAAAACTGTCAGTAAAGTGCCAGTGCAGTAGAGTGTGTTAATACATGACAGGTAATAAGCGTGAGGCATAGTAGTAACAGAGGCCGTCGAGTAAACAGAGCTGTCATCTATGGATCTGTGTGTGCCTGCACGCCTTGTGTGAGACATTCTTGGCCAGGACTGTGGGGCGTGCAGTGTTCCGCCAATTCCCTAACATTCCACACACACACACACACACACACACACTCACTCACACACACACACACACACACACACACACACACACACACACACACACACACACACACACACAC